>JAEQBH010007012.1:0-134700 GCA_016808115.1 Tetrastigma voinierianum
GAATTACGGCACAGGCAGATATATTGAACCAAGGTATTTCCAGATACATAAGATACAGTTAATAGAACAACAAGCACAACTAAAAAAGGGAAATTTCATACCTCAGTGCAAAGGCAAAATTCTGGGCATCGGCTTTCTCCACACCTTCCACTACAGGGCATATAACCAGCACAACACCTATACCTACAGAAGACAAAAGGAAATAATATTCACACCAACATCAATTCAGTTGACACCAAGAGTTTCAAGGGAAACAGAGAGTCTATTACCTTGACATATCATTATAAAGAGCTCTTTTGCGAAGCAAATATGATGCACATGGTGCACTGCAATGAAGAATTGCCAAATTAGACACTATTGTAACAGGATGATTTTATTTTATTGTTTTTTTTTTTTTTTTTTTTGTGATAAGCAGGGATGAAAAACATATCCATGTCTATAGCATGTAAGTTCAAAAAGTAATCAGGTCAAGAAGCCCTTTTTCTAGCATATGAGAGAAAGAAAGACAGAGATAATAAATACTAAATGGTAAATTTTAAGAAATAAAGTAAAATAAAGCTACAAAATATTTTTTTTCCCCTGATAAATAAAATCACTGACTTAAAAGCTACAAAAGAGATGTTAAATAATAGGCATAAGAAATTTTCAATTACCAACTTGGTTGGGTGCTCTACACTCACCAGGACCACAATATGGATGAATGAGCGTTAAGCTATCAGGTAGCTGGTAAACAATGTATATCAAAGTTATCAAAGCTAAATCCAGACGACCTCCTTTTTTGACTTGCACATAAGCTCAAGAATAAACATCAGTGAGGCTTCAACTCATGGCCTCCCACAAAACAAGACTCCAATTCTATGTTAAGCTACTAATCAACTTAGAAGTTTGAGCTATAAGTCAGCAGTCAACAATGCTTTTGAAGGTTATTTGAGATGAAATCCGACTAACTATTGAACTAACAATATATTTATTTGGGCTAAAGCACTAACAATGAGCATAACAGTGATAACAAGAACTCTTCCATTCACATTGTACATGCAAGGTTAAAAGTTTGATCGTGGGCAATGAGTCTGACCAACAAAATAAACATGTTGATAAATTAATAAACAAAATACATGAAAATATGAAAATAATTTTAAGGCTTGAAAACAAAGCTAAATGTCCAGATAAAATCATAACAAATTTCATGAACAACAGGAAAACAACCTAGCTTTCTTGTTTATTTGTTTATTTATCATTTGGCTTTGTGAATGGGGCAGCATGTAGGTATCCCATATTCCATTTAATTCATCCACTCTTAACTATGCAAGTGGAAAAACTTCGGAAGTTTTCCAAGTAAAGCAGCTTCCTTGAGCACTCAATTCTTGCCCCATGCTCCACTGCAAGATTTTACAATCTACATAGCAGATTCAATCAGTGGCACCCACCCTAATGTGAGAAGAGATATCACAGAACTTTGAGAACATCGCTTTACTTGGAAAGCTATAATTTCAAGTCCAGCACTTACCATTGTTCTTGGGTTCTATTTTTCATAATGCTGAAATGTGAACTTATTCCAAAAAAATTTATGACCGCGTTGATCAAGCTGGTTGACCAACTAAAAATATCTGGAAAAATCAGCGAAATATAAGGAAAATTCCAAAATTTCCTCCTCCACAAATCGGTGTTTTTCCTGGATTTTTGTCTGATTATTTTGTTGGCAATATCGGTTGCAAATTTCCTTTCAATGCCTACCAATATTTGAAATTTCACCAATATTTTGGCCACATTTTCCAAAATTTTAATCCATGGAGTCCACCATTCCAACCTCAACCCCCTTTCTTTAAATCTTCAAACAACCCTAAGTAGCACCCTCTAGCATTTAAGGGTGTCCTCAAAATCAAACAACACAAGGGCTCTTGCCAACTAGTAAATCTTCACACCTCCTCTTGAGGGCCAATTACTATTTATTTTTTTATTTTTTTTAATGAAGGAAAACTACAAAGATGTAATCTTACAAAGGCAATTGGATAAAGATCCACAGTAATCTTCAATGCTAATATTTGTAACATCTTTAGGGAAGGGCCAATTACTATTCACCTCACCGTATGGAGAGCTTAAGCTTGGAACATGAGTAGAGCCCTCACTCCACCTCCCCACCAAACAACACATCAGCTGAACTGTCCTCTCTTGAACCTTCTCCTGCCCCATTTGTATCCATATTGCTTCTCCTACTCCTCCATAAGGCTTCCTAACTGCATCCGCTCCACTGTTAACTATCTTCCATTTTCCATCCAAAACCTATTGAACTCTTGCCACCTCTCATCTCTTGACTCCATCCCTGATAGATGATACAAACTGTTCTCCCCAACCATAATCCAAGAATAAAAGCCTCTACTACTCTCTAAAATTCTCCCCAACAACTTCCCCAACTTCCTTCAGATAGATTCCAAAAGACTTGAACTCAATGGTAAACCAACACCTTTCCCTTTCATACCTCTCGTTCTTTGTGCATACTTTTTTCAGCCCAAAGATCTCTCTAAGATTTTCCTCCAAATCATACAGACCTTCTTGATAAATCCAGTCATCTCACTAATATTCTCCATGCTTCATCTACCCAACTCCTGAATGCCAACGAATATGCCCTCCCCAAACATATCCAACCCTAAACATCTCTACAGGTTGTTCCTTTCCACCTAAAACCTTGTGGCATGGACTTTTGGTAGGGCTTCTGATTTAAGAACTCAAAACCCAAACCCATGCTCTCATTTCCTTTCTCTGTTCCATATGTTGTTGCAGTTATACAGACTCATTAGTCACTAAACCATAGTTTTCAATCAGTATGCCTATCTCTGCAATACCATTGTAGCCAAAATGGGTTCAAAACCAATTGGATGGATAGCAAACAACAAATGGGTAATGTAAATAATAGAAATGCTGATCAGAACAGTATTCTCCATTATTTATTGAGAACAGAAGCCATTATACAGTAAGTCAAAGGTATTACAGACAGTGATTGATGTTATTTACTGGATCCAAGGTATTACAGAGGGTGGTCACACTCTTTGTTTAATAATGACATAAATAAGAAATTGTGTTGCACAATGTTTTCTTCACAACAGTGATTTGGATTGTTTTTCTTTGGTGTCTGGAGAGGAAATAAATGGGTTTCAACCTAGGGTTTTGATTGAGTTGACGTAGAAGACATAAGAAACAAAATTCTTACCTTCAGAAGTGTTCCCTGTGTTAACCAATTTTTGTTCGAGTCTGTACTTTTTTCTCTAAGCAAGCTTCAGAGATTTATTTAAGTTCTAAATAAGTGAGGTTCCTTTCACCATGTGTTTGTTTGTTTTCTGGTTCTCAAGCTTAGACCCACGAAAACCTCTCACACGCTTATGTGAATCAATTAGACCTCCTCTATGAGGGATTTCCTCCTAAATCTTAGCTTATTTTGCTCATTCTTTGTTTTCTTTCTTCCACAAGTGCTAGCTCTTAGTCTCTACAGTTGAGAAATCCAACTCACCCTAAGAAATAAAACATAGCTCCACTAAACAGAATAATCATGATACAAAAGACAAATTAAAGTAGGAACACCAAAATGAAAGTAAAACCACAGATCTGTAACACTGAAACCCAAACGCACGATAGATCTAAGTACTACCAAAGGCAAAGCAGCAATCTGCAGACAAACACCCACAAACATAAATAAGTGATCACACAGAGCATACAGTGGAGCAATAGACAAAAGAAGAAACTCAAAAAGAAAAAGAAAAAACAACTCAAAGAATGAGCCTATGATATTAGAGACCCAGGATCAAGAGCTACAAACGAGTGTCGGCTTGAATTGTTGATGAGATCAAAAGCTAGATCTGAAAATTCTGGCGCGCCTGCATCTTTCCAAATACTCCTGGAGCATGTTCAAAGGGTTCCTGCCTGCCTCACAATTTACAATCGCCCCAATAAAAAACCCTAGATTTCGAGATTCCTTTAGAAATGAAAAGTCCTGAATTTGACGAAGACGAACACAGGAGAAGGTATTTTAGTTGCTTGAAAAGTAGCTAAGATGGTAGGGCAAGAGGAAAGCAATTCACACAACGGCTGAAAAGGAAAAAAAAAATGAAATCTTGATGCTGAATACTTGTGAATAAGTGAGTAGAGGCCACATATAAAGCTGTCCGCCAGTCTATGTTGATGCGATATGTATCAGCAGTGGACTTGGTGTGCTCTTCTAGTAGGTTCTGCTCTCTCTCTCTCTCTCTCTTCAAAGGAAAACTGAGAAAAGAGAAATGGAATGGAAATGGCTTTTGTTTGTGCTGAAAGAGTCCATTTGAGGAGTGATTGAATAAACCAAACCAAGTGCCTTCATTTGCTTACCTGTGTGTCTGAAACAACCATATTGAATCTGAACTGAATTGCCATAAAATGAAGCAGGAAGCAGAAGAAGAAGAAGAAGTCTATATGTATTGACGATTTCTTCTTGCTCTGTCTGACAACAGTTTTTCTATCTTTTTCAAAAGAATAACATCCATGGCTTCTGATCTCTTCCTAATCGACGATGTCGTTTCGTCTGATATTGACGTCGATCTCAGTTCTGTCCACGCCTTCTCTCCCTTTCTCTGACTCGTCTCGACTTCCAAGCAATCCAGGATGATCAGCAGTGAAGGAGTGAAGCCAGAGGGAAGGAGGTTGAGACTGAGGTCATAGGTAGTGAGCAGGCTGTTCCGCCCTGTTCCGGTGCTTACTCCGTCGCCGCCTAGTCGGGAAATGGAGGGCCTCTCTTCAATTGGCGGTGGAGAGAATGACGGGATTTGCGACCGGGTTCGGGGCCATCTGGTTTTGGTGATGCAGCGAGCAACGTATCGTGGGGGTGAGGCGTGAGGAGCGTTTGCGGCCAACTTTTCTCGGCGCCTGCTGAGCATATGGCGGTGATGAGAGTGACGAGGATGATGCAGAGGAGCTTTAGCAGCCACTCGTTCGACGGAAGACGTGGGTTTTTGTTTCATCCTGGCTTCGATGCTCCTCCGGGGTCTCCCAATTTCCAGAATCCAATCATCAGCTCGCCGGAAAACTCTTTCAGCAATCATATTATATGAGACGGGTTTGTGCGCTGGAGACTTACAAGTCTGCTTCTATCTGTTTTACCTTCCTCCCTCCTTCCCCACCTTTTGCTCATTCTCGAGAATCATATCACAGAAATAGAAAATAAATAAATGATTGAAGACACATTTTCCTTTCTCTCATTTTCCCGGGGAAAAAGGAAAAAAAAAAAAAGAGAGTCCTAAAATAAATAAAAACTCCAATATCTTATTAAAATTTCATCATCACTTGATTCACTGTCTCCCTCCAAGTAACACAGAGCAACCACAAGCAGTTCTCAAAGATGCAGCTTTTTTAGCTTTTAGAGTGGGGTGTTACAGTGCTGAAGAGAGGAAGGAGAGGATTGACAAGGCAGAGCCAAGTACAGAGGAATTTCAACAAAGACGACTAAGGTAATTTTATTGACCAGAAATCAACCCAATCAATCCAATTAATGGATCACCGATCTGAAATGTGATCTCGCCAGTATGTATAGTCGAAAAAACGCTATAGCGGACAGTCATCCCGAGATGTGGCAGGTTTGCACGCAATGATGAACAACAAGAAGAAACCCCATGAGAGTCCGGAATGTTTCAATGCCTATGAATACGAGCAACAGCCATGGGTAATTTTCACCTTACTCCTTTTTCTTACTTCGAAATGCATAGCATCAACATTGACTTTTGTCTCTGGATATGTAATGCCTGATAGTCGTCAGTCAATTAATAGTAGCTGTTCTCTGCTTACATGAGCACCAACCGACCTGAGAAACAGGACAAAAGAGACACTCAAACTTTACTTTATGACTCAGTAATGAGGTTTGGGATTTGCATGTGCAGGCTCATGGCTTCCATGAAGGAGGAGGATATGGCCGAGCAAAGCAAGGAGGACCCTTGTGCAACAACTATGGCTCCCTCCCTTTCCAGTACTATGTGGCTTTGATATCTGCTTTGTTCATAGAGGAGGACCTTTTCATCATTTATACATCCCAAAAATTATTCACAACATGTGCTCTTTCTCAGTAGAGAGGTACTTGAATAAACCACCAACATATGGGTACATAGTAGTTGTCTCCATTAGATACAAACCATTTCCAAAATTTTCAGGCAAATGTAGTTATTGTGTTCTTGTCTTTCTTCTTTTTCTTTTCAGCTCAATTTTCATTCTGTAGATTGTATATGTTATAATCAATTATGACTTTGTTATAATATAAATCTTTTACCTCAACTGGTATATCATGTGCTTATATCAATGGAGCTCCACAAAAAATTACCAACGTACTAATTGTCCTAATTCCATTGAAGTGACGAGCTTGTGTTATTTGGTAAAGTTTCATCAGCCCTGTTGCCCTTACAATTGTGCCGGGCTTTGACTGGTATTCTAGTTAGTTGGTAAAGGTTCATATTTAGACAGTAGTTTCTGGTTGGTTCTCGTTAGTCCATGCTGCATTGTTATTGGTTGCAAATTGGCACGCGACAAAAATGTTGTTCACCATGTGCGTGAAGCAGCTAGTTGTAGGATGTAAGATCACGGTTGCATTTAGCATTTGCTTAGGTCTCCATCAAGCTAGCTCTATGCGACAAAATTGCTTTGCGTGTTTATTCTGTATAAGGTCTATTGTGAACCTTTGTTTGTGTACGGCGATCTTAATTACCATATCCGTACTATGCATTAATCTTCAGTCCACTCTTGTATTGGCGCTGTCGCCCATCAAGATACGACAAAAACGTTCAACTTGTGCCATCCATATACTCTTTGAAACTTGCCTTTAGCGCATGCTTCTTTAGTTCAATTCAACTGATTTATTTTATTTTTGAAAAGCTGGAAGTATGAAATTTGCTGGTACATGAAGTACTAAAGATTTAGGGAAGGTCAAATTGAAGGGTAGCCTGTGATTCATCCACACGGCTTGATGTTTGATAAATAAAGTGGCTAGTGTTCAATGGCTGTTTCAACTTAGATACAGGATGGTTATGGATATCTTTGAGAATCAACATCTAGTTCTTAATGTTTTTTTTACAAACAGCGATGAAGGAGTCTAATTTAGTTCAAATCATGTCCCAAGGACATGGTAGCAAGCCATGAACATTCAAAACAAGGCCAGACTTCTCTTATTTCAGGAAGGGCCTTTCCAGAAAGGCCCTAGTGAAGCCACTGCCTGGGAACAATGTTTGGAAAATATAGTAATGTCCCATCAATATTCTTATGGATATAAAAGCCTCTTTGGGAAAGGCCCTAGTGAAGCCATTGCCTGAGAACAATGTTTGGAAAATATAGTAATGTCCCATCAATATTCTTATGGATATAAAAGTCTCTTTGGAAATGAACAGAATAGTATGTTGAAGTTACAGCTTCTTTTGCTAAAAGGGACATCTCATAGATGTATGAATATGCATACCAGGTATAATCGTATTTGGAAGTGCTTACTTTAGAAGTTATAAAGCTTTGTTTTGTTGTGTTTTAATTAGCAGGATGTATTGTTCTTGTTTCTCTTAGGAGCACCTCAGTAGCAGCTTGGTGAATCAAGTTTTGCAATAAACACAGCACCTAATAACCTATAAACTGTTTTCCAAATACATATGCACCTTGAGCCTAACACTAGTTAAGCAGCACTTTCTTCTTGTAGTCATTGCTGCACCATAATTAGGTCAACAATTCAATACGCTGGCAGCCATAACATGATGTTACACTCATGAGAGCCTGCAGGGGGTCCAGTACATCTCAATCATGTTCAATTTGTTGTTTAACTGTAAGAAGCTATATAAGGTTTTCTTGGGCACGACCAAATTTGGGGAAATCATAAAGGCTGAAAAGAATTAATTATTTCAAATATCTTTAACACACCAAAGGAAGAGTGGGGCCTTGGTTTTCCAATAGGAGAATTTTTATCACTTTTTTATATAGGTGTGAGGATTGGAGGTTGGTGTTATGTATCGAATCAAGACCAGTCAAGGAATTTCCAAGGCTAGAGGATAGCCTATACACAGTTATGCATCATTGCTTTCTATAGTTTGGTCGGGCCTTGTTCCCAATGATAGAATTTGTGAAGAAGCAACAAGTGTCGAAGAAGTGTGAATGACACCGACCCCATCTTTCCAACAATGGGAATATCTTTTTCCCCAGGTACTCTGATAAGAACTTTAAAATGATAGTGTTGTAGATGAGCATCTTGTTTTGTACCAAAAGCAAACCAATACGTTATATTGTAACAGTTGGAATAGGCAAATATGATTAGAATTCCAAGTGAAAGAACCTACCAGGCTTATGGCATTGTCCACAAAGGATACAAGTTACATTTAATATTATTCACATCGTCGGATCTCAATTCCATAAACTGGCTTACACCATGAAGATTTAGAACCCAATAATATAGTTTTTGGGGACCATTCCCGCGTTTCCTTTGTTGAGTCTGGGCAAGCAAGTGATGGTGGAATGGTTTATTATACTAGGCAATAAACAGAGATGCTTTGATTGTAAAGCTTGTATCTCACTAATAAATTCTCAAGTCATAACCCTGATCAACTCTTGGCATCTTGAACTAACCATTTGCATATATGATTTGACCAGCTTCCTTTTACAGAAAGATCTTGAGATTTTTTACTGATGGGACCCCCTGAAATACTAGTTTCCATGATTTATGGTATCAGTGAAACCACATAGAAACACCATGTCCATGCACCCACATAGGCCATAAAAGTAGAGACAAAGACCGAATCTTGTTGATCCAAGGCCCCTAAAGGCTTTTCCTGGCCACAACTTGAATCAGTAATGGTTCGTACATTGATAGAAACAATCTTTTCAGTTAATGATAATCAAATGTGTGTGTGTGTGTGAAGTGAGGGATGGAAAGAGATGGAGGAACTGACTTAATGGAGGAAGCAGAAAGCAAAAGAATGCTTATTAAAATGGATCAACAGCATGCACCCAACTAACAATGATTCCAGAGACTTACTTTTGACTACGCACAATCTAAGAGGCATTAGTTCTTAAAAACTCCACTTCAATGCCCTATCACTGCACTGCTATAGATTATGAGATGATTAGCCCATAAGCTTAGTTATTCAAGAGCCCCCAGCTTAATTTTAATTGATAGGCAGAAGATCATGAAATGGAAGAAAATGATTGGAAAGTAGAGATAATTGTGTTGTCCTTTTGTCCAGTCCAAGAAAAGGGCTCTTATGACTTGTCTTGCAATAATATGCTGAAATTCATATTATAAACTTAGGTGTGCACGAATGGAATATGATTATCTAGTGGACTGGCTTTTTTCTTTTTTGTATATTAGTTCACAGTTGAGACAGGAGAATCCAAATGTGCATCAATGATGAAACTTTTGATCAAAGAAACAGAATCTTGAGAAAGAAAATCAGGAAAAGAAACCCTAACTAGCATTAGAATTCACATTAGTTGTCATTTAAAACCTAGCAGGAAACTGCAATTTAAAATCAGTTAACCAAGTTACTAACAGTATTGCTCTACCATGAAAATAGGAACTTGGTCTTAAAACCATTCCAGATTCATTTTCAGGTAACTGATCATGGTACAAGTTGAGTTGGATTGCTTCTGATTTAATTCATGCACTTTTTTTTCATGAGGCCACTGATGGCTTGTGTTTGACTAAACCACAAGAGAGTTCTATTAGAGCAATATAGTATTATAGCAATTGCATTCAAGACTTTGCTATGATTTGTGCACTTAGTCCTCCTTTGCTGCAAACATTTTTATTTATTCTCCCGTCTCCACTACTTACTGATATGGACCGATGTACATGTATACTAAAGCTGAAAGTGTTGTAATTTGCTTTGTCCTCTCTCTCTCTCTGCTTAGTGCTTTTGGGGTTGATTGAGTGAATCTTTTTCCTTGCTGGAAGTGGGCTTTTACTTTTCTTTCTAGAGCAATAGGTTTAATTACTTTAGAGGGGAGAGCATGATAATCAACTGCAATTTATAAGACCTAAAGGCACCAATAAATGTTGCAAAAGCAGTCAAAATGCTAGTAAGTACCTAGGTCCTTTGACATGGAAAAAAAAAAAAGAAAAGAAAAGATTCCTCCAACATGTGAAGAATCCAAAAAGGGTTCCATCAACTCTTGCTCTTTCTGGGAAAGTTCTTCAAGGTGTGTTGTTAGTGGGGTCTTTCACCACCCTTTGTGACAGGACAGCTTGGCATGCTTCCTCTGGCTGCGCCCCCAGGCAGCTTCAAACTTCATCACCCACCCACCATCACGCATCCTGTAATTGCTTCTGTGACTGGGGTTTCAATTCTGTAACACCAACCATCATGATCCCTTCCCAGTTGACCTTAAAGAATTAATTTTGTTGAAAAGTTACTGTTTTTCTCCCCTTTTACCTCTCTCAAACTAATTAGGCTACCATCACCATTTAGGTGCTGTTTTCACATGTTCATCATACTAAAAAAACATCACAAGCTGAAAATAAGAAGACAAACAGGGAAAGAAACCCTTATGGCTCCTTTCCAGAGTTTCTAGTTTCTACTGGGACCAACTGTCTTGATGAGGAAAGTTGACTCTTCTGGTCTTTAGGGCCCTCCCTATTCTCTTTAATCAAAATTTTGCCCCCATTCAAACAAAGACTTTGAGAACCCACAATTCTTTCTCCCAAACTAGAAATCTCCAAGCCATTACCTCAGAAGAAAACGGGAGGGGAGAAGAAATATCTCAAAATAGAAAAACCGGCTGCTTGTTTAGGGCTACATATCGATTGTGCCATAACACAAATATTATTGAATTTTGCAAAACAAGATACTGGGGAAGATTCAACACAGGATAATCACTGAAAAATATTATTCATGATCATTCAATTCTATGATATTTGCTCACTGAATACAGTACAATACAGCACAATTTATAAAAATAAGTTTCCATATAGCTTCTCTCTATGAAGCAACAGATTCATACACCCTAGTGATCTGTTTTGTTTCCAAGGGGGTTAAGTAGACTACAACACAAGCACTGTAGTTTGAGAAATACACAGTGTTTTCCATACATCTGCATCATATATCAATAGAATAGAACCTATTATGGTGGAGTTTTGTCTTATCAGCCAAAGCGTCTCTTGAATAAATGATGTCGCTTGGATGGATCCTTGGGCTTACTCTTGATCTGGCCCTGCCCACCATGTTTATTGCGTCCAGTACTGCAGTATAGGAAAAGCAGAGTTAAACAATGCAAATTAGAGGCGTATGAAAGGGTGGGTAAGACTGATTTTTCAGTGTTATATTCAAAAAGTGAACACAATAGATACCATACTTATCTATGTAAACCATCCCAGACTCAGCACCAGACATGGCACTCATGGATCTCACAGATCACGGCTTAGAGCTGTATTTACCACCTCATCTAATTGCTCTAAACCAACCGCATCATCACCATGCGCTTAATACCTGTGGTCCAAAACAGTTCAGAAATTTATGGCTCAGTTAATGCTTGAAGTGCAAAGGCACTCCAGAAGTGAAACCTTTCCAAGAAGTGCTAAGCTGCTCATCCAGGCGATGGTAGTCAGATCAGGTCCAGAATCAGGCGTGGAGGCAAACTTGTTATTATCTGTCAGCATAACTGGAAGAAAAATATATTAACAGTTAAGATTATATGACCTCAAAGAACAGGAAGCATCCTGACCATGGAAATTTCCCAGAACACACATAACTACAACTATTTCAAAAGTAGTTGAGCTCATGAAGAATGTTACTGGCTCACTACTCTTGATATCAAGTTGCATAATATTGAAGGAGCTTATAAATATCATTATCTTAAAGGTATAAAAAATGAGATAACTATACAAGAAAATGAGAAAAGAAAGTTTTCCACAGCTCATATAACGTCAACTGCCAAGGATCAAATACCAAACTGATTCTAGAATATAACAAACAAAGATGTGGCATGTTTAATGGTATATGTCTAGGCCATAGTGGCATGATTGATTCACAATGTCGCCAGTGATTACAGAAAATGATCCATCTGTAAAGGTGCACTAAGTTCAATAATAAAATATTAAAGCAAGTACCTTAAAGCTATAACCTTGATCAATCAAGAACCGCATTTCTTTGTTGAGTAGTACATCTCCTGTATTCAACTTAAAGCTCATATAGAGCACTTGAGAAAATAGTTTGGAAGCAAGGAGCAATTCAAAATTAAGATATGATTTGGGCTAATAAATTAAACAAAGTTGGCAGGAGAAATGATTAAAGACACACCTAACATCTAGATATATGAATAGAAAAATGCATTGTACTCCCTTTACCCAGCCAACCTATCCCAGTCACCCTGCAAACCAGTTGAAAATCGGATAAATAATAAAAATGAAAACTTTAGAAAGAAGCTTAAAGGAATGGTATTATAAAGTGAGGGAACAGCCACTCTCATGACCAAGCCTCAGATAAAATAATTATATGATAGAAAAATGCATGATAGCATATTAATATCCAATTGCTATTTTTCATATTTTTTAAGGTGAAAAGCAATAGAAATCCTACCTCCTTACAGAAACAGGTTCAAGTTTTATCATGGGCTGGCAGAGAAATAACTAATCTCTTTCTAATATAGCATCCTAGTTTAAAAGTTACAAGGATACTAAATGGCCATTTACTAGGCCAAACTATAACACAAAAATATTTACATCACATAAGAAACAGAAATTAATGAGCACTATATAACATAACAGACAAGGATTCAAATGAAGTGTAGACTCAATATTGATTTTGCAGATAATCTCCATATAATGCCAACCAATGCTTAATTTTTCCCTTAACCCACTTTGTGCTGGAGCTAGAGGTTCAGTACATACTCATAGAAGTTTTTTTTTCTTTTTTAGGTAAAATGATTTATTTAGTTATTTCCATTTTTGTCCCTATTGGGACTTTGGAACCTGAACCTCCAACTCACTGAAAAACCTTTACTATTCTGATCTAGGCCTCAAGGGCCACATATAACTATAGACATAGAGGGAAACACCTTGCCCAGAGAATTTACCAACCGCTTGGGCTTTCCTGACGTCTGAGCTGCATGTGATGAAATTTGAATGATCACATTTGCTTCAGGAATATCTATTGAATTATCTCCCACCTATGAACATCAAAATCAATGGTGTATCAATCTACTAAGATAAAATGCCTCAACTTTCAAATGCACGCATATTGTAATGGATGGGAAATATATGGTACTGGTAAAACAAAAAAATATTTCCCTTTCTAGATTGGTAATTGATTCATAAATAGGAACCTAGCGCAAAAAAGCAAGCCTCTCAAACCAGTAAAAGCAACCAGTTATCATATAACTTAATTTCATGGGCCCAAATATGTGATTCGTCTACAGCACCAAATAAAACTTAATCACACAGGCTTAAAAGAAAAAAATGTGACTTCAAATAATTGAGCGAAATAAAGAAAATTGTATATTTAAATAACATAGAATCTGAATCATTTCTCTCATAAAAGACAAAGAATTACATATTATTATGCAAAATACCTTTGAAAGAAAAATAGTGTTCACGTCCTTGTGGGTTTTGAAAGCCTCAAGAATTTTTGTTCTTTCAACATGGCTGCATGTTGCATAAACAAATCATCAGTCATTGATGAGAAACATCACATGGAAAAACAAGTTTCAGTAAATGGTAAATATCAATGGACAACCTGGTGGCACCATAAATCATAGGTTTCCGAAGCTTCATCGCATACTCGGTGAGTGCAAAAAGATTGTCAGCAAAACAATTATCTTTACGCTCACGCTGCTGCTCATGGAACCGATAAGAACCCGCTGCCCTAAACTTGTTAGGGTTCATCACATAAAGTGCCTGAATACATAAGACACCAGTTAAGATGTCACAAAAAAAAACATAAACAATGCATGTTGGTACATCACAAAGAAATAAATAAAAGCATAAAAACACACATTCATACATATATGAATGAATGATTCATTTAAATCAACCAAAGAAATGTTATAGAACTACAAACTAGAATTCAGTGAAATAGTTACAAGGTGCTAAAAGAGACTGGAGCCATATTAAGAAGCATACAGATATATGATGTTTAAATATAAGATAGATTAATTTTCAGAGACCATCAACCTGCTTTTTCTTGGAATTTTCTTCTTTGAGATATTCAGCAAAACTCCTTTGTCATTGGGATTGTTTCAGCACACTGTACGTTATTATAAATCCTCCTTAAATTAAATCCAACTAGCTGTTTCATAGAGCTTAACCGATAAGGAAGTTCAAATCCGTAATCCTCTCATCCTCTCTGACAAGAGTGGCTGTATTTTAATAAGTTAACAATTTTAAGATTTTCAGTGAGAAAGGTAAAGTTGAACATGAGGATGCATAAAAAATAAATTTTATTGCATATATACCAGTAAGCCCTAGCTTGCAGTGAGATTTAGTAATGCTGATGACCTTTCGAAACATGTGAGCAGGAACCACATGCACCTGAACAAATAATGACTCGCAGAAACAGAAATATGCATCATCAAACATTGCATGATTAGTATAACCAAAAAAGCACAAGGCCACATGGCATAACACTACCTCATCCATGAGAAGCAATCCCCATTCTCTATTTCTTATTTCTTCAATAATCTTTTCAGACTCTTCAGACCGCTTACCACCAAAAGCAACCATGTTATATGTCGTCACAACCACCCCAGCATTGCCTCGGAATCTTTCCTTACTGTCTGATGTGAACCGGCATATCTGCTCATCTCGTATGGTAGACCACAGCTTGAACTGAAAAGCCCACTGATCCACAGAAACAGCATTTGTTGCTAAGCAAAGGCAGCTCTTACGTATCCGGCAGGCTGCAGAAACACCAACTAAGGACTTTCCTGCACCACATGGTAGAACAATAATACCAGATCTTGCTCTACCTGCAAGTCCACAAACAAGAAAAAAAAGGATAAGTATAAACAATATAGAAATTGCAAGCTAAGATGAACCAAAGCAGACAGAAAATAGGGAAAGTACATCTAACAGAACAAAAAAAATGGGGCCTTCAATGATATTCTAAAATAGCATAAAGCATCATGCTTCTTCCATGTCTTTGGAAATTTTCTAGGATGCCAAGAACCAGCACTGATGAAGGATGTGGATAACCAGGGATGTGACTTTCATGGTCCAGTATAAGAATAACAACAATTATTCAAGGTAAGTAGATGGAGAGAAGAAGACAGCAAGCCGCAATAATAAAATAACCTCACCATTTCCAAACATTTTACTAAGACTCTTTTCCTGATAAGGACGTGGCTGTGCTTGAGGCTTCAGTTCCATGTCAAGATCAGGGTTGACCTGTGGTGTAGAAAGAGCATTAATCAATAAACTGGACAGACTATCAAACTCCATAATGTTTCGTTATGTCAAAAATAGTTATACATCTTCCTTTGCCAACATCCCTGATTACTCACCTAAATAATATCTCTCATTTACAACAACAAAATTAATAAGTATCAACTCACCGTATCATTCCTGAAGTCATACTCCTCCAACATGGGATAATTTAAAGCATTGGGCAAGCAACGTTGCTTTACATTTTCAACCTGTCAATTAAGATAACATTCATAAGAGACTTACAAGCTAAAGCCACAAAGAATCTAGATCCCTCAATAATTCAATCTAAAAAAACAACCTTAAACAGAAAAAAAGTTATTTTGATGGCTTGCATTGAATTGGAACTCTTTTTAATGTTATAGATGGATTCATTCCCCACAAGATTTTCTGGGGAAAAAACCTAAAAAGAACCTTCAATAAAAGAAACCTATAGGTCAAAACACAGGATCCTAGTAGAAGGTAATATGAAAAGGGGCATCAAATTTGAAAAGTACAACTTCCATGTCAGGTCCAGTATTTGAAAAATGGTCCTTAGGGGACATAGACGATACTTGGATGAATTCATATCAAACAACAAACTATTTGTACAGCAGTTCCTTGGTATTATGAATAAAACCATCAAAAATCGCCCAGTCCTATTAAAAAAACAAAATTAGAAAAAAACCCAGAACATTTGAAATGTGGATTAGTACAAAATATACAGGAACTGCAGCAATCATGTCTATGAAAGGAAAACAGAAACACCTTGCTGTCCACCATTCTCCTAATCTTAGGGATTTCAAGTATTGGATGTAGTGGTGATCTAGAGTCATTCCAGGTTGGGCTTGGGAAGACAGAAGAAAAGGAGATGAGAAGTGAGGAACAAATTATGTCAGCCATATCTTGGCTCACATTCTATGCCTTTGGTTTTACTAATAGTTCAGTTTCACATATGCCCTGTGTATCTAATTCTAGCATACCTTTTCTTTTATAACTTATACATACCTATATTTACCTAGCAAGGGAAAAAAAAGTTGCTATTAGATTGTGCAAGATCATGGTGACCAAGAATTTTAATCCCAACAAGAAACACCAAACTGAATCAGGATGACCTGAAGCAAAACAAAAAAATTATGACAAAGTGAAGGACCTCTTGCCCCTTCAGCATGAAAGCCCAAAAATAAAAATGACAATTTGGATGAAAGTCCCATGGTGCATGGGGCAACACACCTCACAGACAATATAGTACAGTCAATTTCAAAGTATCAAACATTGCTTACCTGAGCAGGGTCGACCTCAAAAGAATGTGTTTCTTTTCTTCGCTTCTGGCTATAATTCTACTTCATTTATTAGCCATCATGGTGACACCATTTCACCAGCTGTTTTGCCACAGTTAGCCAAATCCATCATTTCCATTTGAACCCTAAACAGGAACCAAAAAAAAAAATCCAGGTCAGAAAATATAATTTATAGGATAAAACTAAAAAAGAATGAGAAAGTGCTCCAAAGAAGCACTGGACAAACCACATATAGGGTATTGAACCAATACAAGGGCATAAGAAGCAAGGTAAGTTAAAAAACATACAATCTAAATAAACCCAAGCCAATAGATGTTTTCTCTGTGAAGAGGAAGAGTCGATTGATCGTTTACTTGTTCATTGCTCAAAAACTAAAGTGTTGTGGGATCTTCTCTTAGTCTTAGTTGGGTTTTCCCCAAGTCAGTTATGGAGACCCTTCTCTCTTGGAGAGGGACTTTTGTTGGGAAGAGATGCAAGAAAGTTTGGATGGCAGCCCCTCTATGCATTTTTTGGACTATTTGGCTTGAAAGAAATGGTATTGCTTTCGCTAACAAAGAATTTTCTATGCGTAGAGGATGAAGTCTTCTTTTGTTTGCAATTAATGGTCTTGGACAAATTTGTATATGGTGGATAGACCTAATTCTTTGGTTGATTTTTTGAATTGGTTAGGTAGTAGATGAGGTCTAGTGAGTATCGTTGTGGGCTGGTGGGTATAGTTTTTCTTTCTTTCCTTTTTCTTTTCTTTTGCTCCCCTTTGGGGACCCTTTCGTATACTCCATGTATACCTGGAGCTGCCCCTGGGCACTCTTCTTTTGATGAATATATTTGCTTTTATACATCAAAAAAAGAAGCTACAAATTCAATTGCATAATAACAGTCAATAGTTGGAATTCTTATAATACTACACACAAAGAGATTGCCACTTGAGGAACAGAGAAATCAGAAAAACTTAAGGGAATACTGGACTTACATTCAGCATACAACAGCATTCATTGCATATGAGCATGGGCTGGTTTTGTTATTCAAAGGCGGTCTTGATTTTTGTTAGATTGCTTTTTTGTATAGGTTCTATGGCTATGCCTGGGGTGTGGCATTTTATTTTTGGGCTGGTTTGTGTACCTCTTTCTTTCTCTCTGTCTTTTTTTGTTGGTCCTTTGTGGCCTCTCTTGTATACGACCTCTTTTTTTGGTCGATATACTGCTCTTTATCGATCAAGAAAAAAAATATCCCTTGCATGTGAACAAACTAACAGGCATGGAATAAAGATGACATGCACAGCAATAAAAAGATATTCTATGTGAATCATGATATTGAGAACAATTTAAGTATTACCATGGTTAAAGTGGGTTTTGATATTACAAGTACCAGTGTCTATTCTGGAGAAAAAAAAGTCTCCCAGATTGGCATGTTTATTACCCAATACTACCACTTTCCAAATTAATATTTATAATGTTAACTTTGTATCGTTTAGCCTCAATTACTACCACTTTTCCAAATTGATATTTATAATATTAACTTTGCATCATTTAGCCTCAGTGTGATGGAACCTATCAGTACTCCCTTTCTTGAAGGGCACGGCCAGAAAATGTAATTAGAAGATAACAACAGAAGAATGCAATTAGAAGCACCACAATAATGTGAATGAGAAGCACAAAATCAGTCACCGTATTTCTACATATTCTTCTAGATCATGAATTTTGAAACAAAGCAAAGCATTATACACAGCCTTTTAATGGTAAATATATCGACATTAAGTACAAACCTCATGAGAGATCCTAGAACGAGATATCACCTCATCCCGAAGCAAAGTCTTCCAACACCACACTAACAACAGTGGATAAGAAAACCTTGACCAAAGCTCAGTTTACAGTTATTACCGTCCAAACAAACAAATACAGAACTGACTTGCCTCTGGATATGGGGACTCAACAAAGTATCGATTTTTTTAAGCACCAACTTCACTTTGCCATAATTTGCAGTGGAAGCATGTACAAAATCAATCATCTCCTGGGGGAGTTTGGTCTTTGACAATTTACTCAAAACAGCTATAATTGTTTCTGTTTCAAGGCCAACCGACACCGCCGCATACAATGAATGTGGGGTCAAATTGTATTCGTGCATAGACTCAGGCCTGCACGTTTTTTTTCATACAGATAAATGTTGAGCAAATTCGGAAACAGCAACTAATCGCTTATATTTACGTATGAGTACCTGCAAACTGGCTCGGCTATAGCAATAAGGAAATCATAGGCTTGTTTGTACAAAGGCGAGAAAGTTTCAAGAAATATTCGGCCATCAGCGCAGGCCCACAATGGTCTATTGGAATGATCGACCTTCAGCTCTAACTTGGTGAAATCTCTCTTCTTCCCTTCTTTCTCGCCTTGGAATGTCTAGTTCACAATACAATTCAATCACAACCAAACAAACAAACAAACAAGAACTATTTGCAAACATAATACCCACGATCATGAATAAATTTAATTTCTGGGTATCAAGAAGATGTCGGAATACCATCTCGATAATCGTCTTCGATCTCTTCACCATAATACGCATCTTCATCTTCAATAACCGGGTTCTTGTGCTCATCCTACAAAAATCAAAATCAAAACCCCAGATTCCAAATGAAAATCAAATGGAGAATTTCGAACAACCTTGGAAGATGATTTGTGCCTTTTGCTGGGTCTGCCTTTTTCACCTGAAAAATGGGAATCTAAGAATCAAACATATGATTATTCGCCAAAAAAATTAAAAAAAAAAAATGGATTGGTTCTTTTCATATACCATGACCCATCCTTATGATCGATTGATGAAAATTGGAACTTCTTCTTATAAGTCTGACGATTAATTTCAAGAAAATTTGGATGAAAGACGAAGCGAGATTAATGTCTGCCCGGGCGAGCAATCGCCTCCAAGTTTATAGGGTAAAGTGAAGCACAGAGACGGGTCCACATAGTGTTTTTCGAGTTTGGGCGGAAATAATTCGTTTAAAAAAAAAAATTATTAACTTAGTTTGAAAGCAAAAATATTTACCGAATGTGTAATGGCGCTTTTTAAAATAATACTATTATTTAAAAAAATATTATTTAAAATAAGGTATAAAATTAAATATTTAGGAATTTATGGCACTTAGTGTCGGCGGGCGTCGCGTAGATATCGTGTTTTTTTGAAGCGCGGTTGATGTAAAATTATGAAATCGTGTATTAGCTTTGTAATTTAATGTAAAATTTTGAAGCGTAATAACTAGCTTAGCGATTGATGTAAATTATGAAACCATGTGTTTTGAAGACCGCGATTTGATAATAATAAAGAATACGAAGTCGGTGTTTTGAACTTGGCGATTTCGAGTGTAAAATCCACAGTTATTAATGCTTTAGCTTGTAATTCGATTAATAGCAAATTATGAAATGGCGATTTCGTAAATAACCTTGTAAAACGCACCAACAACCTTTTTCTTGATTCAGCGGTTCATAAATAAAAATCAAAAGTGTTCTTCGACATGATATGAAAAACCATAAATGCAGCAATAAACTACCCAGATGATTGAAAGATTGATAATTAAATAACCTCGCAACTAATATATAATAATGTCGAAATGATAATAATATCCAAAGTATGTGTTAGTGAAAGTGTCTCCGAAATATTAATCTGAAAGTCATTAAGTCCAACTCATATAAAACCGTGTCGTGTCACATGAAGGAACTTCTTATTTTCTTTGTGGTCGTCACATCGTATCTTTGCATCCTACGATATATTAGAAGGACCCTCCTTGTGATTACTCGATATCCTCGCCCTTGTTCTCTTCCTCGTCCACCGCCTCGTCCTCGTCTAATTTGTCCTTGATCTAATGGTTGTGGTGATGGCATAATTAAAGGTGTTAGTAATGGAGTAGATGGCTCTGACTCCTCAATATTGGATGGTAACTCTGAAGATGTATGTGCATTATGAGGTACTTGGTAGGCATAGTGAACTCGTCGGTGGTGGGGTGAAAAGGAATGCATGTGTCACCACCTCATCGGAAGAATGAGGATCTAAGTAGCGTGGGCTTGAAGATGGTCGATTACACATTGCACCCTTGAGACGCTTCACCATCTTTGTATGTTACCACAGGCGGCCTTGTTTTAACCCTCCCTTCTTTCATGCGTTCCCTCCTACCTCGGGAGGGCAACTGTGTCTCATCAATGTTGGAGGATTCTTGAAGTCTATCCATTTCTTGCACAACTGCTAATATAGAGGTGCATAACTGACGAATGTCATGGTCATCTGGATGTGCTAGATGGTATATTTGTTGCAAGGTGTTATTCTACATAATTAAAGAAAATTAAAGTTAAATATTTATTCAAATTATATAAAATGGTGTAATAAAATTACCAATATGTGATGAAATGATCCATGAGGAGTAACAAATAAACGTGTGATCAAACAATACCAAACCATATATGGATAATTATATGTAAGTACTTCTGAAAAAGCTTCAGCATTAGCAGTATGGTCACATCGAGAATTCCATCTTTGAATATATTCTCGATGTCGATCCATCCAATTACCTTCTTGTCGTCCCCTTAGATCATATCGATGCAAGATGGCCTGCAGTATCTGTTACTCTGCAGAATCCACGGCGCATCTGAATTGTCACCAATACTTTATGTGGTCTATGCAAAATACCTGATGTAACCAGAGATGAGAGGAGATGGTCATCCATATGTCAACACCAGAAGTACAATAAGTTGGAAGTCTATTCATGATATCATCTGTGTATGGCTTCGAATAATCTCTGATCAAAGAAAAAATAAGCGATGAGTGTTAGAATTTTAATTTAATTGATTAAATATAATTTCGGTATTGATAATTGTTATCATTGTACACACGGTGATGATTAGTGTAGTATCTAAGAGACAATTATCGAGATTGTAAATATCTCATACCGATTCGTTAAAGAATTTAAGTATTTTAGTGTGTTTGTTGTATGAGTAAATGTCTTAATAAAGACATTTAATATTATGCTTTATTATTTGAGTAAATGTCTTACTAAAAGACATTTAATATTAATGTATTATATGAGTAAATGTCTTAATAAATAATATTTAATATTAGTATTCCTTTGCCTCTATATATATATATATATGAGGCATAAACATACGACTTCACGAGGGTTTGATGTATGAGTAAATGTCTTAATAAAAAAACATTTAATATTAGTACTTGTTATTTGAGTAAAATGTCTTACTAAAGACATTTAATATTAATGCATTATATGAGTAAATGTCTTAATAAATAATATTTAATATTAGTATTCACACTCTATATATATATATATGAAGAAATGTAGAAAAACACCACGACTTAAAAGGGGTTTGATTCAGAAAGTCAAGAATCAATCAAGTTCTTATATCATCAAAGGGCGATTTTAAGTGTTACGGATCTGGCATTGGAAAAACATATATATATTATTACTTGGGACATTCAATTATCGTAATGGATTCTTCAAGTAAGTTTTTCTTTTCATTTTCTGTAAATTATGCCATGATTGTTAAATTGGTTGATTTAATTGTTCTATTAGGATCCAAATTGTTAAATCGTTTCCGAAAATTTTCAACAATGAGAAGCTATTATAAGAAATAAAAAATTAAACAAAAATGTTATAAGTAAGAGTACAACAAAATGATAAGTAAAAGTAATACTACAACAAAATGGTTAGTTGAATATTATTCTTTGATTTGATCGTAGTGGAGTCAGTTATGAGTACCTATAATGAGCGGAGCGTGAGTGGATATCTTTGTGGTGCAAAGGCTGTCTCTCAAACTATAAGATATAAAAAATTAAATAAAATGGTTCTAAGTAATAGTATAGCTAAATGATTATATTATATTAGATGCATATATAGTTGTATTAGTATTATGTATTGTGTGCCCAATGGAGGTGGTGGCAAAGTCACGTCGTAGTGCGAATATAGTCGTTGAGGTGCGATGAAGGAAATCTATCCCATATCCACAATTGTATTATGAGTGGACGGATATATCCGCGTGCGTCGATATTAGATGCTTTCGGCCGACTCTCTATACAGCCAAGCAAACAAGCCTTTACCTAGCGTAGGTACACAGGTGTCGAGTCTTTCAAAATGGCAGGAACATCGAATGAACTTTACTATTTGACTTATCTGCGAAAGGCATCCACTAATGGTACATAATATATAAGCCTACAATAACATGTGTGCTCCCTCATCGACATCCCGGGTGGTAATGTAGAAAATCTATCCAATAACCAATTAAGATGAAGTCCACGACCATTTATGTCTCTATCTCGAGTAACCCCGAATGAATCATGACAAATCGTCTCGATCCATATGTATGCTGACCCAGTAGTAGCATCTCCATCAATTGGTAAGCCTACTAAGACAACAAGGTCTTGGAGTGTGATAGTACACTCTCCTTGAGGCAAATGAAAAGTATGTGTCTCGAGTCTCCAACTCTCTACAAATGTTGTAATCAAGTGTCAATCTAATGAGATAAATCCTAATCGCGCAACATCATAAAATCCTGCCTGGAGGAGAAGTGGAATGATCCGATCATCTAATGCAATAGTGCGATGAAGGATTGCCTCTCGACGTCAACATCGAAGCTCTCCTAAATCATACCACCAGCCAAATATTAAAGATTTATCTATGTTGATTGAGAATGGAGGACACAAGTATCTAATGGGCACGGATCCATATGTAAAAATATCTGATAACACTGCATGTGAATAAGAAAAAATAAATAGAAAATAAGCATTCATTACAAACAAATAAGATAAATTGTTAAAAATAAAATATAATTATCATAAATGACAACCAAATATTATACCAAGGATAAAAAGATAATAAAAATGTCTAAAGAAACATCTCATTACAAACAAGAAAAATCACAAGTCAAACATTCTTAAAAACTACTCATTCAACATTCTTAGAGGAGTGTCCTTCAAATTTTCTACGACACTTAAGGCGGTTATGTCCCTCTTGTTTGCATATTCCACATCGAATTTTGACTCTTGGTTCCTTCCAATCCATTTCATTTCTTATCCTTGATGATCTAGGTCGCCCTTTCTCTCATAAAAGTGTTGGATTTAGATGAAGAATAGGGAAGTTTGGCTCCGACCAATATGATTTATGTGGAATGGGAAAAAACTATGGAGCATAACATCTTGCATATACATCCATAGTAAAATATCTTTCAACATATTGTCAACTATCAATCCTTGCATTAGCACAAACAACAAGCACGTGTGAACAAGGGATGCCAAATGATTGCCACTTATTACAACTACATTTGTCCTCTT
Source organism: Tetrastigma voinierianum (assembly GCA_016808115.1). Taxonomy (NCBI): domain Eukaryota; kingdom Viridiplantae; phylum Streptophyta; class Magnoliopsida; order Vitales; family Vitaceae; genus Tetrastigma; species Tetrastigma voinierianum. The sequence continues at coordinate 23,977 of JAEQBH010007012.1, forward strand.
TGAGATTAACAATTTGCTTATTTTTTCCTTTATCCATATGGAACCCATGAGTTGCAGTAGTCACCTCAAACATCTCATTCTCTCGATGGAAGGTCGAGCAAAATATCACTAGCCTTTGTTTCGCAATTTCGCGACTTTAGTCATGGCATATATAGTGTACATATCTCCATTGCAATTCGAGCTCTTATCTACGCGCAGCGTTCTCAAAATATGCTGACACATCGATAAGTCACCTCCTTGAAGTCTCTCAGGTGATAAGCAACATCCTAGCCCCTTTTAATACCCTGTTTATGCATTTAACAATGTTTGTTGTCATCAACCCATATCGAAAACCACCATCATATGCTTGGGTCCATTTTTTAGTGTCCATTTTTGCAAACCATCCAACACATTTGTCATTCAATCTTTTTAACTCTTCCATACACCATTCATGCTTTCGTGGTTGATGTTGACATCCAGCTTGATAAGCCAAGTCCTTTAAGACTTTGTTCTTGTATTTTTCATTAAAATTGTTAACCATGTCTGAGACAATACTTGATGGTTCCATCCGTTGAACAACATCTCTTACAACACCATTTATTGAAATTATGGCCAGTGAGAATAAGCATATTCCTTCTCTTTGAGTGACATGAGTTTTTAATGCAGTAATAAACCAAGACCAGCTATCTATAGATTCCTCCTCGAACAATTTACCAAGCGCAAGGCGAAATATGTGTCCGTTAGGATCCAACGGATGTAGCGATCAATAGTTTCCCTTGTACTTTCGCCATATAAGAAAGTACCATCGATTTGTATTAATGGTCTACAACTTTGAGCAATATTACGGCTCAAGGCCTAAAGACACGCATGAAACGTACATTTCCATGAGCATAAACAAGCGTCAATGTTTTTCAAACAACTTTCATCCGGGATTAGTAGGATTTGGAGGATATTCAACCACTTAGGTAGAATATGGTAGACTCATCGATCACCAAACACCTTTTCAAATTTGCATTTCTCCTTGCTTCGAGCTCTAATATACTTGAACATCATAGCGAAGAATTTATCTTTCACTGGCTGATGTAGTGGCAATGGATGTAGTAGGATCTCTTTATTATGCTTTGTATCTCCTTGTAATCAATGTTGAGTCCAATTAAAGATAGTCTTTATGATAGATTAGGATAAACACACATATGAGGGCTGGAGTGTATTTGGGCCTCTGAAACACTCTGATGTGTTTTGCGACGGCCTTTTGAAGCCCTCCATTTGCAACCATCATTTGATTTCTCTTCCCCTTGACCGTCCATAAGTTTAGATCAAACTCACAAACAACAAAATGTTGATTCCTATGTATGGAATAACGTTTCACAACATACTGTAAGTCTGCTTTATTTTCAAATCGCAACCCTTCATATAATTCATTTGATTCATTCTACAATCCATCACGTGAAGTGAGAGTCTCTTCACTCATGGCATTGATTACATCCCAATTCAATTCTTTATATAGTGGGGATGGGACTTCATATTTGCCACCAAGTAAGGATGAGTCATTTTCTAGAGGTTCATCTTCATCTGACATCATCATTTTTGAAGCGGGATATCAACAAAATTTTCAGCCATTAGCATGGCAGTTCAATGACTATTTAAAATTCATTCTTGTTTCAACATCTTCCTCATAAATTATGACAATCAAGGTGGGAGGACATCTATCATAGCCCATCGGGGACATGCTCTCCTCAACTATTTGTTCTCTTTGACTACAACAATTGACATTACATGATGATCTATTGGAAACGTCTCCAAGTACATTTTCAATGAAGTAGCTGCTTGGTGACTCTTATTCTTTCTGACAATAGACATTCCCCTAACATCATCATCGTCTTTGATAGGTATTTGGATATAATTACTGATCCATTATTTGAATCTACTGGATATCGAAAATTCATCTTTAGCGGGTTTGCATGATCAATTGAAAATGATTGACATATATTTGCTTGAGCTCATCGAATGTTGCACTAGTGTTTGTCCTGACAACTGCGAGAAAGGACAACTATAACGTATGCCATTTGAACAAATGTGGATTTAACCATTCATATAACATAACATAGTGGTATGAGTCTTCATTTCTTAACCTAATAATAGAAAACAATAATATTTTATAAGTTACAAATAAAGTGAAAGAAAAAAAAAATGACAATATTATTATGAGGTGTTGCGTGTTGCATGTTCAAAATTGCATTGTATGAGTATTTTAGTATTTGGGTCTATATGAAATAGTTACCTATGTTTTTAGTTTTATGTCGTTTTATTATAAAAATACGAAATTAATGGTTTTGTGTTTGTTTGGAACTATATGAAATAAAAGAAGTAGGAGGTCTTGGGATTGGATGAATCTAAAAAATTTACATATGCATACAGTTATCAAAGAATAAACAAAATAAATTGTGCAGCATGAGAATTATGGGGGAAAAAGTATATCAACACATACATATATAACCAGAAGACACTACAGGAAAAATGAATAACAGTGGCATAGTTTTAGTAGGGGGTTTTTAAAATTCCTAACTAAAAATAATGTATTACTGCGTTTGTAGTATTAATGCGGGTATAAGAATTTTCTTCTTTTTAGCGAATGCGCTATTAAAGCGAAAGCTACTACTATATAGGTCCCTATAAATTTGCGCATTAAAGAAATAAAACCGCTACTATACATTTTGTACTTAACCGAAAATTTTCGTGTTTCCCCTCTCAGAAGACACATTTTGTACTATTGTTCCATGTGTGTTTATTCTTAAGTTTTTCTCTTCACTCTAATAATAGGCATATAATTCAAACCATGTCAAACAACAACAAATTATATCACGTTCATCAACTCTAATAGAGAAGGCTTACGATCAAATCAATTGGAATTGTATTATAATGGTTCTAAAAAAGATGGGCTTTGGGGAAAAAATGGATTAGATTGGATCAAATGGTGTATTTCTATTGCCTCTTTCTCGATCTTGATCAATGGCAACTCGACAGGTTTCTTTAACAACTCTAGAGGGCTAAGGCAGGGGGAAAAAGAACTTAGGTAGATGTTTGAAGAAGTGCATGGTTATGTCGAGACGAGTTTCCCAGCGATCACGGTACGCTGTGTCCCTAAAGTACATGGCTGCTAATGGTTATGGGGAAGTGTAATTTTTGTCAAGAAAATTTTGAGCACCATATATCATGGTGGATTTTAGAGTTACTAAATAAATAGGCAAATTAATCATTTGATAGCTGATTGTTATCTCTAATCAGTAAGGTAAATGCAAACTCTCTAAATTATCTTTTTTACATTGTTGTAAGGGCTTCCAAAATGAAGGATTTGTCATTAGTTCCTGTAATGTTTTATCTGCGTTTTGTTAGTTTTGAGACTTGATTTCTCTGTTTGTGCTCTCGAAAGTTTAATTGTATCTATCTCTTGTATATGCTATTTATTGTTTGTGGTTGGCGATTGGTGTTGCTATAATGTTCTAAGATTAAATTTACCTGAACCATATACAGAGAGTGGTTGAGATCAGTGACCATAAAGAAGAAATATAAAGATTAATATGTGGGAAATGGTGCATTTTCTTGCCTAAAGTAGTAGAATACCTAAAGTAAGGAAATCTTGGTCCTGAGATCAACTCTGGCTCTGGAATAAGAAACGCGATGTCAGCAAGACTTTTTAAAGTAGCTTTCTGTAAAATATGAAGAAGGAGAAAAAAATCAAATTAATTATGCAAACGAAAATGCATGATTGTCATTATAACATTACGAAAACTAGTAAAGCGAACACTAAATTTATTTATTTATTTATACAATTCATTTTTGATAAGCAAAGACCCTTTAAATTTACTAAATGCCAATTTCAGGGACCAAAGAACTTAAGAGATTGTTTAGTATAGGAAGCCCGACTTCTATAGTCATCATGGGGAGAAAGTCAAATAATCAACATCCTCCACGGCCCACTATTAAAAATAATTCCCTCGAGTAGGCAAAGTGACCGCATTTCCTTTGGGTTTTTTCCACAGGGATTCCCGATTCGTGAGTTGAAAACTCTTGTCTCTATTATAATGAACTTATGATTCATAGGTAATAAAATTAAGAACAAACCAACTAGGATCAATAAGATTAACTCATATTTTCTTCGTAGTTATTTGTGTCTGTTGATGGTCTAACTAATACTTTTTTGCATAGATTGTCAAAATTTTGTTAAGTGATTCTACAATTTATTTAGAAAAGGAAGAAGGTGAGACACCAAGATATATGTGTTCTGAAAATTGACTTGACTGCCATTTCTAGTCGAAATTTCATAAGATAGCACAAGTACTGATTATTTGAAACATAGATATGGCTCGGAGTAATCATGTTAATATGGTGCATGTGATGTAATTTTTATTTTTTAATAAAATGTATATTTAGAGAAATGGCATCCGGCATGAAAGCAAAGACACTAAATTGTGTATGAATGAGAGGAGGGTGGGAAGGGAAGGGAAGGAGAGGGAAGATTGAATTAATATTCGATGCTCTCAGCTCCTTTTTCTTGGCTTTGTCTCTGGGCATTTGTGGAGAGAAAGTCGGAAAAGTGTGTTTGTGTGTCTGGCTTGTCGCAACAAGTCCTATTTTTTTTTTTTTTCACGCCTTTTCTTTATCTTTTCATTTCGGGAAATTAGGTCATCACCACTAACACTCTATTTTGGTACAAATGACTTCATTATTAACATTTTGTTGTGTTGGCCTATCCTTCTAACTTACTTAGTAGAGCAGATTTTAAAAACACAAGACATAAGAGGATGAGGGGTCCCAGATTCGAGTCTCGATGGAAATAATTTACTACATTGGTAACTAAAGTGTTTAGCCATAAAAAATAAAACAACATTTTTGTATTTGTTTTATTTATGATCATCATCATTTAAGGAACTCAGTATAATTACATGAGGTTAGTGTTTGAAAACTAGTGAAGTCATCTTGGCAATCGCTCTGAGAAGAAATATAGTAATGAACTCCTTTTATATATTTGAGCTATATCAGTAGCAAAACATAAATATATATAAATATACAATATACCTGATAAATTTGTGCATATAAAAGAAAATAAAAGCTAACACAAGTAAATTAGCCATTAGATTCACTAGAATTCGATTGTCAAGTATGGATTGAACTAGTTTGCAGACCTTAAACAAAAAATGCTCGATCCTAATAGCTCTCAAAAGAAAAAGTTTTTATTATATTTACTTCATTTTATTATTCATGCTCTCTGCTTGACTCTTTAAAATTGAATTAATATTTACGCAACCCAGAGTATCAGTAGCTCAATACTATGAACACCATATATACAATGAAGAATAACTCATAACGTTGGAAGAATGTTGGAATACCAAGAACTGCAAAAGGGAAGAAAAAGGGACTCAAATCCTCACTTCCAGCTTATCAAGGAAAATAGGATAGGACCAAAGACAGACCAGAGAAAGGCTATCTTCATGATTAAATGTGGTAAAAACGTAGATATTTTTCCCATTACCCGAATCATAATTGTTCGAGTTAATGTTCCTCTGATTTTCTTTTAATTATAAAATCTTAGCTAAGACTATAAAATATAAAACAATAAGGTATGTTGGAAGGATGTGTCTTCCTCCATCTAGTTAATTAATAGAAAGATGCAGTGCTTTTTTTAATCAAAATAAAATAAAGCTTGATGAAAGCAATTTTACATCTAAAATTCCAAACTTCCAAACTTATGTGTATTCGAAATTCTAGCTTGTAACCGGCTTCTTTGGCGAAATTCAATCGATTGTACTTTTTTCTTTTTTAAATCTTGCTTTAATGTGATTGTTTCCCAAAATCAGTAACCTAATATTTTAACGGTCCAAACAATTCAGAGTAAAAATATATGTCTCCGGTTCCAAACTCTTTTTGTACCTACACACAAGCACTTGTGAAAAATCCATTACCAGGAGTTCTAATATCCCAACACTTTGTGAATAGGCAAACACATCATAATATTTTTGAGAATTCCAATTTTTTTTTTTGGAGAAAATAGAATTCTACCTATTTCATCATTGCTGATAGTGGCAATCCCCCAAATGACCAGAATGATTGAATAAAAGTAAAAATAAAAAATAAAAATACAAAGCCACCCCAGCAGACCTTGAAAAAAAATCAAAGACAAACAATCCATAACCCTAGGTTGAAAGTGAAAGATAAAAGGGAGAAGAAGGTTACCATTCAAGCCTATGTTCCTCCAAGCCTTCCGCCTCTATTCCTCCCCAAACACCAAGCCTACACCGCTAGCATTACTTGAAACACATTAGAGCTTTTGATCGCATCAATCGGGTTCCTCCGACTGAGCCGTGGGTCTCATCCAATCACCCTCACGGGCCTCCTTTCAGAATCTTAAGACGGTGTAGTCCATAGTGAAGGACATCCAGGACTCAGCCGTAGAAAACCAGAATCGGACGACGGTAACAAAGAACTACTTGGAGTTATTGCATAATAGCCCGGACAGCTACTAATCCAAGGTTCTTGCAAAATCTTTACGATTGGATGAAGAATCTATAGGTTTATTGAGTTGGATGTGCGATGTAGTGGTGTGCGAGCATTGGGGAAGATGTGAGGAGAAGCGGGGGTGCGGAGTAAGAAAAGATGGCTTGAGGTTAGTGTTTTGGCTTTGGAGGAGTTAAAGAAATCCTTTATTTTTATCAGTTAAAAAAATCTTTTTTTTTTTTTTAATATACGCATATATGTGTGACTACTTCATACTTACGTGGCGAATCTACCATAATTCCTAAATATTCTTTTAACTCTAATATTTTAAAATTATTTTTAAAAATATTATTTATTTTAAAAAAATCTATAAATGTAATCTTTCTTGTCCATGTGATGGCAATTGGAACTTCAATTTTGGGTATCTTCTTATCCATGGCGGTAAATGGGATTTTAAAAAAAGGAAAATGTCGTTGTCCATGATAGCAGCAATCAGACCTTTAAAGTTCGCTCGTTAGGGTTTGTTCTCCTCCCTTCTACTCCTCTCTGGTTCTCCTCCCCTCTACTCCTCTGCTCCTCTCCGGTTTGTTCGAATCTCTTCCCCTTTTCTCCTCTCCGGTGTTGAAGACTTGAGTGGTATGCTTTCCTCTTTTTGCTTATTCTCTTTTCATTTATTAATTTGTTATATGTATATTTTATTTCCTCAACGTTTTTGTGCCCTATATGGGAAGTATTTGCATTCGATTTAAACCACTGATTTCCTACTCAATTTGATAATTTTTTGTCGCCTTTGATTTCTTTTCTTTTTCGTTTGCATTGGTGGGGGTGATGTTAGCCTTGTAGTTCTATTGGGTGGAGGTTCTTCCTTTGCGCAGTTTGGGTGTTATCAATGATGATTGTAGCATCAATACTAATATGGAAATAGGAAGGTTTCAACAAAAAAAATTCCAGGGGAAGAGAAAATCAGAAAGAAACAGCAGGGTTTTTGTATGAGGATGAAACTTGGAGGACATGTCTGAAAAAAATCCATCATGTAGCTTCTTGCTTATTGAATGATTGCTTTTCTTGCGCTATTTTCGGCTGCTCATTGCCAACTTGTGATTGATGGAGGTGGCATATTTTACTGTAATTGGCCAGATTTGGTGTACTTTTGCCAATTACAAACTCTATGTCTAGAGACTACCTAGCTCTAGATTATTGGTTGCTATCAATTTTTTTGCTTTTGCCTATTATAGACAGAAGAACAAACAACTTGGGATGGGCATGCTAGGGTTTGTTTGTGCTAGTTTTAGAATGAAAACTAGCACTCATTTTCCTTCTGCATCATACATTCTTGTAAGGATGAAAATGCTCTCGGTTCGACGGATATCGGTAATTGGATTTACGGATATATCGATTGGATATTCACACATGAATATCGATATATCGAAAATTAATAAAAATGCTGAAATTGATGGAAACACTTTATAAAAGTGTAAAAATGACATTAATAATGAAATATAGACATTGATATTACATTGTTATGGTCTTTCACCACCCAGTAAAGATCGATGTGGCTCCAGTACAGCATTTGATGAAGGATCCATCTTGGTAGAAGACAATAGTCATACCAGGACATGGTGTTCTGATAATATTGATTATAATATCAAACATGTCATGTATAAATTTCTTGACTTGTACCCACAACCTCTCCATGGATGGGAATATTGGGGTTCACCCACATGTTCGTTTGAAATCCTTGTTGCATTTGATATGGAATGTGGAATGGCATTTGTTCAGCATGAGGATAATTTATCATTCCATATTCTTAGTCAATAGGCCAGAAGGATTTGAAGAAGAGTGACCATAAGTCATTGTGAGGAGGAAAAATGTTACGTCATTGGATGAATCAATTTGTATTGAGTGCCAATGCTCATAGATTCAAAACTAGCGGAATAATGAATCCTCGTTGTGATGTAATAAATCCTTCGATTTAATCGGCCTGCATGTGAAACCGGTAAACAAAATGCAGACGAGCTCTCCCCAGACCCGTGATCTTCATCTTTGTGCTAGCATGTGTGAAATCATCTTCACCCCGATGAATGGACTCGATGGATATTGACTTATTGGACGATCTGCAATATCTCCACCATCATTCGGTATCAACTTTACCATCATTGGTCCCCTCTCCTCTTGAGCCATCATTGCACGTAGTTGGAAGTGCAAGCAAAAACTAGGTCACTACTATGTTCAGCACTTGAATCAAATGAGGGTCGAGAAGTAACAGCGGGCTGAAATGAGTCTCTCGTGTCTTGACTGAAACTTTCATTGTGCTTCTTCGGATAAAACGGTCGACATCCAGCACCTGACTTCTCGAACATGCGCTGACAATTAGTGGATCGCGGGTTCCATCTTCATCATCGAATGGAAGGTGAACTCATTGGAATATTTGATTATCCTCTTCTTCCGCAAACTGGTACAAAGTGTCGAGTAAGTCAAAATAATTCTTTTCAGCAACTATCGGCTGCAGCATATCCACGTATCTTTGTTTGTGTTGTAGTAACAAAAACTAATTGTTGGAGCCTATGGTAGGCAAGTTGATTTCTCTGTTTTGTATGTATTAGAGCAAATGTGCTCCAAATTTCTCATCTTGAAGAGATACGATTTAGGAAAGAACTTTAATGGCCAAATTCCTCAATGTGGGAGTGTGGTTTCCATACATGAACCACCATTTAGCTGCAATAAAAATAAGTAACATTCAAAATCTAATAATAACATGATAATAGGCTTTATTTTTAATGTTTTAATGAGAAATAACACTAACCAGGAACCATTAAATCTCTTGAGGCTATTGCTGCTCTATCACCGAATCCTCTTTTCACATCTCGAAACATTATAAGCTGTGAATTGAAAATATACATGTCAAATCAGTATAAGTGTAAGTTTAACCAATTAAATTGAATCAATTAATTAGATTTGTAACCAATTGATGTACCTCATTTCCAAAATTACCAATGCACATGAAGTAGTAGAAGATAATCTTGCAAATGCTTCGTGAGAATGACTTGGGTAACTTCGAGTCACTACTAACTCAGTCTATGTTAATCTTGGATTCAAATAATATGCTACAAAGTGATTTAGAATTAGTATGTCATAAAGGAAAATAATATACATTAAGTGTGATTAAGATATCGCTTAGTTACCTGCTGCATGAAGAGGATGTTTGAGCGTTCTATCCCAACGATCTGCGATGATTGTTTTGACCCAATCTTTGGCATTGAGTTGATGTAAATTTTGCTTCATTACCCGAATCAACTCATACACAAATGGCAGTGTTGGGACGACTTCAAAATCAACAATGCGAAGAACTGTATATAGTGGCTCATGGATTGATACTAGCTTAGAGACCTTCTCCCAATATGTATGATCAAACATGAGCACTTCAACCTCGTGTCCAATGGTCGTCATTAAGCTTGTGAGAAGCCCATTCATTACTAATAAAGATCTTCTTCAAATCAACCCTCTTTTTTAGAAGACTTTCTAGGGCGATGTAATTTGTCGCAAATCTTATTGCCCCCGAACGCACAATATCTCCACCATAGACCTTTCTCACTTTCCCAAGAAACCAACCATGATTGTAGATGAAGTTGGTGATTTTGCGTGCATTGGTAATTAATTCCGAAACGGTAGCTCTTCTACCAATGTCTTCAAACATCAAGTTAATGCGGTGTCTTTGCGCATGAGTCAAATATAAGTTGGCCTTCTTAGTTTAGCAACTTTCCGCCTTCACAAATCATGATCCATTATGCGTAACAATTTGCCCGCGACATTTGTTTCACCAACTTTCCTTGATCCGTCCTTCAACAAAGCGTAAATGTATTTGTTGTCTTTTATCTTATTGGATCATCGCGGACTTGAGAATATTGTGCTTCCTTTGAATATACCATGAAATTAATAATGCTTTTCGATTTCGTGGGCTCGGTCCATCAACCGGACATAATCGTACATCCATAAGTCTTCCATTTCTCCCTTTGGATGTTCACATAATCTTCCATGTCTTTATACTCCATATCAAGTATTTGTTTTGATTTCATATGGAGATGGTAGCTCACACATTCCCATGCCTCTAGTAAATTAATGAAAATTAATTATCTAGTTTTTTTCAATTATAATATAAGATAATTTATTAGGCGAAAAGTGATTGTCACATACCCGGCTTATTTGTGCACGATAATCATGTTCTTGAAGTGGTGATGCGCTTTTTGTGAGGCGCAACACTCTCATATATGAAAGAGATTTGCTGATTAGTCGGCCCGTAGTTCTTTAGTTAGACCACACTTTGAAAGATTTTAATGTTCTTTTGTTTCTTAGAAGATTTGTATAATGATGGAGCAAGAGGTGGTGATGGATCAGGTGTCTCACACTTTGAGATCTTTGCATGCGCCTTGTGGATTGATCGGTTGCAATTGAAGGCTCACACATTCTCGATATCTCGTTAAATTGAAGTAAATTCTCGTTTATTTTAAAAATTAATTTAATTTAAATATTTACCCATTTTCTTTTGCCTCTCAAAATCCTTTGCTTCTTGTTGTCGGTTCCATTCGTTAGTTATTAATGCCGACATCTTTGCTTTCAAGCTCGATTTCTTTTATCGAGTGCATATCACCCAGAATACATATATACATCTTATCTTCTTCCTCCTCATCCTCATCATCATGTTGGGATGTCACATGTGATCCCCCATTGTGCCTTGTAGTTCGTGCCAATTCTTATGTCCAATTTGTTTCTTCGTTTTCTTTATTTTTAAGTGCAAAAGTCGTTCGTTGCATTTGACTTTCGGAGCGCGTTTAGGCGGCATGATAGGATGGAATCCGAATGTGATGGAAGTGATGTTGGGCGGTGATCCCACCACTCCCTTATCATGCGCGGTAATTACGTATTATCACCAATTCTATTCCCCTCCATATGTGTGCAATATTTTCATCTTGGATCTCGGCCTCGATATTGCTTACTTAAGCCGTCTGTATTATACAATTAAAGTAAGATTTATTTTCATATAAAACTCTGATTGTTTAGGGATCTCAATGAAGTAGACGAGATCAAATTAGGCCCGCGGCGGTCGGGCACAGCCTATAGGCCCGTTGGCCAGTCAGCGGCGGGTCGGCTGAAATTTGAATTTTTAAAGCGCGGCGGCCCACGGGCTTTATCTTGGCGAACTGATGGGGCGGATAATGACGACGGGCGCAGGGATGGCGGGCTAGGTGAAGGATCCAGGCCGGATTAACCTCGTGAACCAGGGACCTCGGCACTCAATGGATATAGAAACTTTTCCTCAAAGCCATCAAATAAAATCAGTGGAAGCGAACCCTTCTGATATTAACATATCTTTTAGAAAATAATGCGGAGACGAAGTGGTAAAATTTTTCTTTTCCTTTTTCTTTTCAAACGCTTAAGATTTTACCGGAAAAATTGGCGAGTTTTCCTCTTGTTTTTCGGTTTCTAAATTTACAAAACACAAGAGCATTTAAAAACACTTCTAATCTTTCCGTCCTCCAGCCCACCGAGCTTAGTTTAGGGTCTCTCGTCAACAACCCAATCAAACACAATATATACATATATACATTTATTCATTTCAATCATCAAAACATTTGAAACTTCTTCAAGATCATGCATTGTTTATCAAAAGATTAGGCAGGCGGACTTAAGCGGAACAACCTAAGTAGTTCCTTTTGAAATATATCCATATGTATATACATGACAAACTATTTGACATATAAAATATACAGTTGTTTTATCTGATACGGTTGTAAATCGTCTCCTCGATGAAACCGACTCAGCAATGCGAAGTACTCTAGAAGCGCCTTTTAATAGCTGTGCTGAAAATGTTTTTGAAAGCAATATGGAAAAGAATAGGCTAAAGAGCTGGGTGAGTGTGCATTTTCATTAAGATAACATTTAGTATATATCGAAATAATACACTTATCTGATTAAATCAATTTATGCCAAGCATTTATGCCTTAAACTTTCTTTAAGATAATAAATACTTATATTAAAATCCGTTTTATGCCTTAAACATTTATCTTTCAAATAACTCTTAACAACTTTTCTTTCTTTTCTTTCTTTCTTTACGATGGTTGGGGGGAATAAACACAGGGTTTAAGTGCAGCGGTGAGGAATGATGCATTGGTCATAGCCACTACGGCTGGAGACTCACGCTTTGCAGGGTTCAGTCCTTACACTATCACGTGAGGATATTACTCTAGACACCTAATGCCTCCCTCGGTTAGTAACCTATAACTTTACCCTCTAAATCCTTGCGTTTAAGGTACCTTGGCGATATCAGGTTATAATAGTCATGAGGGTTTAGGGTAACCATCGATCAAAACATTTATTCAAAATACATTTATAAATACATTTAAATCCTTTCTTTATCATTAAAACACATATGCATTCTTTACAGGTTTAAAACTTCGCCCAATCTTTGTGGTCATACATATTTAATATACATATAAATATATATATATATATATATATATCTACTATATATATTGATACAGATAAAAAACATTTGTATCTGTAACATTTACATAAACATTTCCATTAAACTTGAGTTTAACATTAAATCATTCACTTTAAAACTCAATTTCAAAATATCATTTCACTCACAGTTCACCGCTCAATCCGCTTGCTTCCCGTCGAATTCCCGTTTCCCGTCCGATAGTCATTTTCACCTTTTTCAAGAAAACCACAACTATACATTAATCATAACTTCCATTTTAATCCACCATACATTCATTTAAAGCCAAATGAACAAATTACCTTAAGCACTAAAAACCCGCTCGTTTTGGCTTGACTTTTTTCCAACAATACTCTATAGACTTTGCCAGCTCAAAAAAGTGATTATTCAAGCGGTCTTCAAAATTTATGAAACTCTCCAGATTAGTCCTTTATGTATCCAATGACATCTCTTTAAATTTTCAATTTAAAATTCCTTCTCTAAATCTCTCAGCCACATAACACAGGTGTGTTTTACATCTATAGATAAGCGAGAACAGAATCTGCACATAGCTCCACTTTGACAAATTTTATGGGCACTTTGGGATTACAATTTGCTTAAAACTGTGAATAAAATTTACCATGAAGTCTATTTTAATCGAAACTTGAATCCTCAAATCGGATCAGAAATGAAATGATTATGGTCAAAATACGTGAATGGTCGAAACGGAAAGGCGTTTCACATGCAGGGAGGATGGTAAACACACATGGCCCTACTTTGAGTAAATTTTGGGCCTTGCAAAGTTCAGTGCGCACTTCAGCCAGGATGATTTTCACTGAGAAGTCTATTTTGCCCAGCATTTGAATCCTCCGTCGGATCTGAAATGAGCAAGTTATGGCCAAAATCGAAAAGCAATTCAAAGCGAAAAAGCAGGGCATTTCTGTAAGGCTACTTTGCTCGAAAATGGCCGAATGTATTTCTCTTCCCTTTTTCACTCTAAACACTCAATCTGATGCCTTATACCCAATTCAACATATCACACAATTCTATCAAATCCCAACAGATTCCCTCACTTTCTTTTTCAAAACCTAACTTCAATCCATTTCCTTCTCAATTGATATCAAAATCGTACCATTCATGATTAAATCTGCACCGATTTAACATCCATACCAGAAAATTCAAGACATTGAACATAGAAAAACATCAAACCTAACTCCCACCATTAAAACTTACTTGTTCTTGGTTTCTTGGCTCCTCCTCATGCTACTACTTGTAGAGCACTTGGAAAGCTTGAAGGAGGAAGAAAAAATCACATCTCCACCTTGCTCACCATTTTCTTCCGCCTCTCATTCTTTCCTCTCTTTTCTCTCCTTTTTCTCCCTTTTCCTTTCTCTCCTACGTGAACCCTAGCCTTTTGAAGATAGTAGATATTTGGCTTTTGTTTCCTCTCCTTTTATTATTTTAACATTTCCTTTGTAGCCCCGATCTAGGGTTGTCCAGATTAATACAGTCAGCCCGTGAGAAATCTACCAAGTCTCATGTCATGAGACCATTACACGATGCAAGAATTTACCCGCCAGGCTTACACATCATACAAAAAAAATATATATTTTATACAAATTGATTTATTTAATTGTATTCAATTTCTAGTTTATACAAAGCTGGGTCTCTTGTAAATTTTCACAAAAAAAAAAATACCAAGAAGGCCCGGTTGGCCATTTCTTGACTCTAAGGTCGGTTCGCGTCCCATCCCCATTATGTCTTCGGTACTGAAAAATAGTCCCACGGCCCAGGTGAAGCAAAGCCAGTGGTAAATTTCTGCCAGTTCTCCCCACCTAAGTGCAATGCAATGGCACACCAAATATACAACACATGCTAATATATCACTCATGCATATATTAACAAACGTAAATTCCATACATCATATTTGTGGTTATAATATGCGCAAGCTTGCTCCCACATAGGCTAAGGCACAATCAGTTCGTCTTGGAACAACCCAAAATCACACAAACATGTTATTTTCTCATGGTAATAACACAACACCACACAAATCAAGCAAATCACCTGGCTTGATTCAGTAGATGTCCAGCTCTTCTGAGATTTCCTAACCGGTCCAAGCTTTGGGCAAGAACCACCGACCATCGGGGCCTCAACAGTCTAATCCGTTTACATAACCGCTTAAGCAAAAGTAAAGCGAGTAGGAGAAAAACCCCTGCCTTTCCGGGTTGTAAAGCTCCCGAATCTGAGCACGTGTAGTCCTTGCGAGTGAGGCATTTGCTCATGCGCCGCCGGAGGCCAGAAGCCCAGTCCGATCAGGGAATTTAGAGAGAAGGTGGAGCCTCTCTCTCTAAAAACCCTCTCTTCCTCACTCTCCTTTCTCGGTTGATCCCTCTCTCTTTCCCACCTCCCAGACTGATTTGGGTCGAGGTTGAATGAGTAGTCTCTCTAGCACACATGTCCGTTTCTCATTGGACCATGGGATTACACCCTTATCCTTATCCATCTACCTTGAGATTTCTATCAAATGGCATGATGCCATGTGTCCCAAGTGAGCTCAAGTTTGACTCTCCCATTGCTTGACACGTGGCACCTCTTGGGCCACACAAAACTTGCAGAGTGTCTGCATCTATACCGGTCTTATCGAAAGCGTGAAATTCCGACATCTGAATTCAGCGAAGTCAAACGGTATTTAGCTAGATTTCGGGCAATTCAACGAAGTGGGTCAGTTTAGGTCATCGAGATCTAGAAAATTCGGATTACGGCCCGAAATTATCGTTTTATCCTTCCTTGAATCACGGATTTTAGGGGTCTCATTCTTCCCCCTTAAAAGAATTTAGTCCGAATTCCATGCACTATCACAGCGTCCCGACCACGTGCATATAGGCCCTACACAACGATTCCTGCTTGGTGTATGGCAATGACCAGTGCAATCACTTGTCAAATCTAATGGGTATCAACTAATTCATGTCTTGAATGATATCCATTCACGAACCCTTGCCCGGTTCACAACACCCAAAATGAAATTTCCATTGGGTATCCAAATCTCGAGTCCTCCAGGCTCTATCACTCCAACTCTAAGTCTCACGTGATAACCACGACCGTTTGTTTCGGCTTGAGTGCTTTGACTCCTATCGCCCAACTTTAAGTCACGGGTGATAACCGTGTCCTTAATGTTTTCCTCTCAGAGTCACTCCAGGCTCCTATCACTCATTACAAGTGCGGGTGATGACCATTTCCAACAAAGTATTTGTTTTTAACTATGGACAACCCTCGGAGTATAAATAGTGGACATACTCAGATAATCTATTTTGTGGACATCAGAATGTATGTATCAATTGGGTACTCAGACGGTGATATTAGATATGGACAACCCTCCGATGTATATCAATTGGGCATACTCCGACGATTGATATTATATATGGACAACCCTCCGATGTATATCAATTGGGCATACTCCGACGATTGATATTATATGTGGACAACCCTCCGATATTAATCATATGGACTACCCTCCGATATTGTGGTGGACACACTCCGATAAATAATATTGTTGGTCAACCCTCCGAAACAATTCTCTCAAGAAACCACCTCATGCACTCACTCCTATTGTTCTAGGGTGCCCTAGTGCATATGAATTGCAATGAGCCATTTCCATTTCCTTAACCCATCCCGCTCATTTTGGGCGTTGTCCCTGCTTAGAGCCCATTTATCGGCCACCACGTCTGCGGTGTTGATCTGACCGTGTACTCTGACACACCATCGAACACCCATCACGTGTCGATCTCATCCTATGCACTCCCATCCATGTTATACGTGTTTTTGTGCATGTATAATGCAATTATGCCATATTGGCACCCGATCCCGGGGTCCACCATAGCGAAATCTTAGAGATAACTCCTCATAATCTCGACTATCAGTCGACTCTCGCCCTACATCCTAGGGAAGAACATCTAGCTTCTCCCAAGGCCGCGCGCCTCTAAGTCAAATCCAATGTCGTGTCGAGGTGACAGCAGGCCTAAGTTCAGTGCGACAACTTGGAGTGGTTGTCCCGGCTCATCATGTCGACATCAGCAACGATAGGTCACACCTTAAAGTCCGCGCTTCCGACTGCGCCCAACTCGTCATCACGACTTGACCCTTTTCTGGCCCCTGCGGCTATCTTGTCGCTGAAGGTGCTTTCGTGCACCCGAAAGCTGAAACTAGTTCCTCGACCGTACTAGGGTGTGAAGGAACAAAGCGTAATCCCTCTCCCCGAATCTGCGTGGCCCAGGACCGGCTATCCGAGAAACCACGGGATCACGTCTCGAAACGATCCCTCCCTCATATGTAGGGCTGCTTTGTGATGGTAACACACCATGCTTATCACGATTGGCAGCCTAACTCGTCTCACTAATAGTTGGGGCCCAGGGTGTCCCATAACTTTAGGTTCCTGCCTCATTAGGCAATCCGTCGAAGAGTGTCAGGCTATCTGCGAGAAATCTTAGCGTCATGCGCCTGCGGCTAGGTGTCTCATCGGCCTTGGTCTGAGAATCTTGGCCACATCCTGGATCCTTGCGAAGCGAAGTCTTAGCTTCTTTCGGAGTTGGAAGAAGATGAATCTTCTTTCATCTTAGTACCCGGCGCCCAGCTATCTGGATGCCTCGTATGTAAATCTGCTCCTCCACACAGTACTTTCTTTTGCTAGCATGCAATAGCGTGATCCACCTCCCTACGACCTCATCAAAGGCTGTTGGTCAAACTGCTGGTGGTGGACGGCTGCGCACCTCGTGGACGACCTCTACGTCCTCTCCCTCGACTAGCCATCTACACATGTCAATGGCAACATTAAATTTTCATTTCAGTCTAACTAGCAATGCACATGCCAATTACTAATAGACTTGACAACCATGAACTTACCCGTTCATTTCCTAAGCGGTGCTAATTTCCAACCACTCATAAACAAATTCAAAACTTTCATGTTCGTTTCATATCAATTCCTAAGGTTATAGTTCCTAACCTTAGCATTCACTTTTTTTCCTATACGCATTATACCATGCATATAACTTCCTACGCAATTTCCGTACAATCATAATTCTCACATACATCATTCCATGTATATGTCCTTAAAGCAATTTGAAACACAAAATCACGTAATTAAAAAAAAACATTCAACGTTAATGTCGTATCTCAGGAGTGTAAATACAGCCCCGAGACACTATTTATGCACTGAAAAAAATTCTTAAAAATTTTCACATACCACGTATTTGCATTTATAGTAATTGCAATATAAATATTTGATATATTAAATCATACACAAGAAAATTTTTAAAAATTTTGTATTTTTTTTTTTTTTTTAAATCCACATGAGCGATGTTCATGAGCAGTGTCCATGAGATGATCCAAGCGGTGGCTGTAAATAGTGCACTGAACCAAAGCGGGTTGGGTGCGGTCGCACACCAAGGCCCATGTCGCGAGCACCGCTGCGCGCGATTACGAGTCGTGGAGTCTTCGCTGTAGCGCCTGGCCGCCCATGTCGCGGCGCGTATGGCGCCGCATTAACTTTTTATCGGCGGCGTTCAGGCGTGCGCGAATCAGCCAGCGCCTCGCGCCCGGTCGTGGCGCATGTGGTACCTCCGCACGCTGCCAGTCCGGCGCCCATGTCGCGGCGTCGCCCGATGTCGCGACTTCAAACACCGAAGTCATGTCGCGACATCGCTATCGGTGTCAGCGACACCGTCTCTCCGGTCGAAGCCTCAAGCGGTCGCCACCACATCATCGCGACATCAACCCGTGTCATGACATCTTGAAGACTAACCCATGTCGCGACATCGTCTTCTTGTCGCGACCTCGGCCCGATGTCCATCCGCGACTATCAAATCCATGTCAGCGACATCGAAGCGAAACGCTAACCCTTTGCCGCCCATGTCGTATCCAGCGTCTCAGCGACCTCCTACTATTTATCGCCCGATATCAGCGACACCAAGTTATCCAGCGACCGCTGTTTACGCTTTGTCACGCGCCCGTGCCGGCGACCTCATGATGATGTCAGCGACGCCGACTGCGACCCCACATGCGCTCACGTCAGCGGCGTATGTCGCGACCTCCTTTCTGACCACCCATGCTCAGCGACCTCACTTTGATGTCGCGACATCTTATTGGTCACTTCCTAGCGCGGCTTCGGCCCAGTCGCGGCGTCCATTTTCACGGTCGCGACCTCCGCGTCCGACCCCACCCGGTCGCGACCTCGGTCGAGTTCTAACACACCAACCATTTTTCAAATCCTCAGTAGCCTTCCACTGCTACTCTAAGCCCTTCCAGCCTTACAAAGGCACACTGCCACTTGATGATAGGTAGCTAAAAAAACGTCTGCTACTAAGATACAGTAGCTAAAACTCTCCAAATCACCTAAAAATTATATAAAATTTTGGTTATATAATTTCCATTTCGAGAGTTTAAAGTAAACCTGTATTGTGCAAGCGGAATAATTTTCCAGAATTCCTGAAAACCCATTATGTTCAAAGGCTAGACCTTGTCGAGGAAAAATGCTCTTTTTTTTTCGTTTATTTCTTGTTATTTCTGGATTGCTCTGCCCAAAATTTTTTGGAACATAACCATAGGTGTTCAACACTTTTTTTTTTTTTTTTTTTTTCCTATGCTACTCTCCAAGCATACAAACACATAACACACATAACAAGCATGTTATACAACATCACACATCACATTTAACTCACCAAAATGCACACGTGTGTGATCTAACCGTGCCATCGAGTCCTGAGATATATCCTGCCTGCTCTACACCCGGGCTCCCGAGGTAACCGTTTACCTTTGCTCGATACCATCTTTGTGGCTCCAATCCGGGGTGTCGGGTTGACTACCGTCGACCGAATCTACAAGTCTCGTGTCGTAGGGCAGATGCAACGTGCAAATTTGCCACTTGGGCACACATCATACAAAAAAATATGTATATTTTAGCACAAAATTGGTTGTTACAATTGTATTCAATTACAATTTATACAAAGCAGGTCTCTTACTTACAAATTTCTAAAAATACAAAGAGGCCCGGTTTGGCCATTTCTTGACTTTCACAGGTCGATTCGTCCCATCTACGTATGTCTTGATTGCACGAAAAATAGTCCCACGACGGGAATTCAGGCAAAGCCCGGTAGTGGAATTTCCCTAACAGGTTGCCACTCCCCCACCTAAGTGCAATGCAATGGCACACCAAATATACAACACATGCTAATATATCACTCATGCATATATTAACAAACGTAAATTCCATACATCATGTTATTCAGTTTATAATAATAACATAAACTTAGCTCACATGGGCTAAGGCACAATCCGGCGGTTCGTCACTGGGACAGCCACAAAATCACTGCAGGCATGTTATTTTCTCGCTGGCGATAACCTGACACCACCTGAAATCAAGCGAATCCCACACGCGAGCGGTCCGTTGTTTCAATCCCGAAACACTCTAGGATTTCTTTCGGTCAAAGCTTTGGGCCAAAACCACGACCATCCAGAATACTCAGTAAATCTAGCATCCATTTACATAACCCTTAAGCAAAAAGTAAAGCAAGTAGGAAAAACCCACACTTTCGGAGTTTGTCAAAGATTCCCCAATCACGGTACCCACGTGTAGTCCTTCTTAGTGGGAGCAGCCTCCTTGCCTGCGCCGACTGACGGTCAGATCAGGAAATTTTAGAGAGAGAAGGTGGAGCCTCTCTCTGCAAAACTCTCTCTTCGCCGCTCTCAGCTACCGGTTGGTCTCTCCTCTCTCTCTTTACCTCCCAATGATTTGGGTCGAGGTTGGTCAGTGAAGTCCTATACATGCCGTGTCATTCTCATTGGACCTTAGGATTACACCCTTATCCTTATCCGTACACCTTGAGATTTCTATCAAAGAATGGCATGATGCCATGTGTCCCGAGTGAGCCGCAGGCTCGAGTTTGACTCTCCAGTGGCTTGACACGTGATGGCGCCTCTTGGGCCACCTGAGAGCTTGCCAAGTGTCCATCTCTGCCGGTCTTATCGAAAAGCGTGAAATTCAGAGCATCCGGGGTCGACGAAGATCGACGTGGTAGCTAGATTTGGCGAGGCGATTCAGCGGTGAAGTCCCGTTTAGGTCAAATCGAGATCTAAAATTCCGGATTTTTGACCGAAATTATCGTTTTATCCTTCCTTAGGAAATCTGGATTTTCCGGGGTCTCACACATTTAATTTGCAAATAACCCTCATCTTTTAAATTTTGCAATTGTAACTTATGAAATTTGTATTATGGCCCGTCCTCTGCATAATAATCTTCTGTAATCCTTTTGCTAAATGAAAATTGTCTGCATGTTTTAATACCATAATTTGGGTTCCATAAACTTTCATTTCCTACTTTAATCTCAAAAAATGCTACTATGCTTGTGACAATTGGTGCTCTTATACGCCTACGTATCATGTAGCATACACTCTCTCAGACCCAGGCGTTACATTTAAGATGTGGGCCGGAATGGGCCGGGAATAAGCAATTTGTGTAGTGAAGAGGCAGCCCAGACGAGTGGGCGGGCAGAAGCAGGCCCGGAGGTAAAGCGGGCTGCCAAGACCCCCTCCCTTTTCCCTCCTCTCCCCGCCTAAGCCTCCCCCCTTCCCCCGGCGGTTAGCTCACTCCCTCCCATCCTTTTTTTTTAAAAAGAAAAAATTGATATATTCTAAAATAAAAATATTATAAATATATGAAAAAAATTAACTAGAAGAGGGGGGTTTTAATATTTTAAAATTTTTGACAAGCGGTTTCAATAATATGAAATATTTTTTCTCTAAATTGTAAAGTAATTTTAAAATAAAGAAAAGTCATTTTAAAATATTAAGCAATATATAAATATTTTAAAATAAAGTAATCAAAATAATAGTATGTCTATATTTTTTACAACAAAATATTTTCTTATAAGTATATAAAAACTATTATTTTTTGAAAGCTTAAAAACTATTATTATATTTATAATTAATTTATGTTATTTGCATTTTCATTGAGACCCTCATTTCGTAATAGTAATGAAGTGTTTGCAACAAAAATGCAAGGTAAAAGAAGGAGAGATATCCTAGGTTCGATTATTATATGAGCGGTGTTTTAAATGTCAAACACGGTGTTTATAAAATATTTTTTTAGTATAATATTTATTATGGTATTTTAATATGGATAGTGCGTATCGTCTTCTTCTAGTGCATATACATCTTCTTAGTCCATGAATGCATCATTAAACAAAAACTTGGTTCAAATATATGGAATTTTTTGATAGAATATAAATAATTTTAGAAAATAATAAAAGAAATAAAAGAAAAATGTAAAATTTGTGAAACGCAGTAGTGGATCAGGTCGGGCTTAAGTCATTTAAAAGGCCTTGATGAGCTGATGTAAAACTAAGCATAATGTAGATATTAGAAATTATATGCAATTAGAGTAAAGATGAATGTGAAATTAAACACGTTTTAGCATGATGGAGTCTGGCACATGCGTGAAGGAATGATTGATTCACGTAATAAGGCTGAGAGCAATGGCACCAATATGATGGAAGCGGTGATTGTTCAAAAACCCGATCAAGCGTTGATTAATCGCATAAGTTGAAGGTTGAGAATTCAGAATCTTTGTTAAAGAGATATTATATGAAAAATTTCAAACGGAATGAAAATTTAAAAGCGATATTTTAAATTTTGAAGGAAAAATTTATTTAACATATGATATTTGGGCGTCTTTAATGCATAGAGGCTTTTTATGTATTCTTGCTCATTATTATATAGATAGTGAATGGATGTTAAATAAAAGAATATTCATTTAGAAATAATAAATGCTCATGTAAAAATATAATAACTTAATAATGATGATCTGAATTGGTATTAATGATAATATTTACAATATATTGAATAATCGCTATAATGTGATAATAATAAGATTGAAAATTTTGGCAAATAAAAGATGAATCTTGTAAAAAATTATTTAATAATTATTTTATCATTTGAGAGTGATTATAGATGGATTCAAATAGTTAAATAACTACAGTCGAAAAAATTATACAGGTATTATATAATATTCAAATTGTTACAATCAAACATGTTATTTTGATTCATTTTACAAGTCATAAATATGAAAAAAATATAAATTGAACATATCAATAGTTAAATTATAACATAAAACTACAAAAATATTAAATACTAAAATGTGATAATTCCTGACCAATTACTCTAATAATAATATTAGAATGTAGAATGACAGTTATTAATTACAGATTAGTTGGCGGTGAGACATATAAGATCTTTTTGAGTGCGATATACAATAATATTTTTTATGTTATATTATCTTCACATCAGGAGATTACATTAATTGTGATCATGTATTAAGAAGCGAATACAAATGGTGATCTGAACTTTTAAAAATATTCAGTAGAATAGATTGAGAATGATTCAAAAGTGTGGAAAATCAATGATTAAATATTTTGTTGAATCATATATTATATTTTGTTTTCTTGTGGGTTGAAGAATGATGATTGTGACAACAAGTGGGTGTCCGCGTAGTTGGAATGTACTTATTTTGTAGTGATGTCAAACTTTTCATACATTTCTAAATGTAATTATATTTGATTAATAAAATTTAAAATGATGTATTTTTATTTTGATTATTTTTAAGCTTACTTTATTGGCTTTGATACAAATTTAAAATAAAAACCTACATAGAGGTTGGGCTTTTAGGCGGAAGCACTAAGTGGAGCTGCAGCCTTGAACCCAAAGTGAACTTATCGCGGAGCTTTTAGAGGCAGACTCGGCGGGCCTGTGGGGCTTCTAAGCATGGGCTTTTAGGCGGGCCTTTGGGTTGGGCCCAGGCGGGCGAGCCTGCAGGCGGGCTTTTGGGCGGGCCTAAAAGCCCATGATTCGGGCCGGCCCACCGGGCCTGGTCCGGGCTTGGGCCTCTCGGGCTTGGGTGGGGCGAGACCCCAGCGGGCCTCGGGCTCAGGGCTTTGGAATCACTAGTTGTTATATCTCTCCACATAATGTCATGTCATATAAGCTTACTTTAAATATTAACTAACATGAAGATTAATTAATTTATTAATATGCATACATAATAATAACTGTATATAACTTCAATTCAAGTATTAACTAATATATGTTTGTATTTATAAAAATTTATAATCTAATGTGAAATTATAAAAAAAAAAACTTAATGTATAGTTATTTTAAAGAATACATTACTATTAATTATTATACTGAAAACTATATATTATTATATGATATTTACCTTGAGAAAACTAAACTAACAGCATATATTTGTATTTTATGGGGTATAATCAATGTGATATAAAAAAAAACTAATCATGTTCTATTTTAAAGAATACATTACTAATGTAAATTTATTACTCTATGAAAACTATATTATTATATGATATTTACCTTAAAAGCAACTAATATATATTTGTATTTTGTAAATTTATAATCTAATGTGAAATTATAAAAAAAACTAATGTATAGTTCTTTAAAGAATACATTATATTAAAATTTATTACTATATAAAACCTTATTATTATATGATATTTACCTTAAAGCTTAAACTAATATATATTTGTATTTTATGAAATTTATAATCTAATGTGAAATTATAAAAAAATAATGTATAATTTATTTTAAAGAGCCATTTAAGATAAAATTTAAATCAAAAAACCCCACGAATAAACAAAATAAAAACATCATAAAAAAAGAAGTTAGATGTTTCAAATGTGGTCAAAAGGGTCATATATTTCTAATTGCAAAAACAAAGTAAATGTTTTATGAGATAATGAAGAAAAGAATATTATTAGGAATAATAATTAAATCACTCTGAAGCGATAATGAAAAGGAAAATTGAAAAATAGAGAATTGTTTATGTCGAGCTAGCATGATAAGCTTCTTGAACAAGAATTGTTGATAAAATGATAAGACAAAGTGAAGATAAAGAAACCAAAGCAACATATATAAGAAAAATATTAGAACAACAACTTAAAAAACCTAAACCCAAAATAAATCTATCAAGTCTTTACCAAATGAAAGATATAACTCAAAATTATAAAAAATATGAACCTATAACTCTTCAAGATTTACAAGAAGAAGTAAAACAAATGAAAATCCAAATAAATCAATTAAAAGATTGTACTCAAAATCTAGGTGAAAGAATAATAAACTTAGAAGAAGTTCAAAAAGAAGATTTAACAGAAGAAACAAATGAAGAAGCTGAAACTTTTGTACATAGTATGACTATAGTACAAAAACAAAGATGGTATACAAAAATAACTTTAAAAATCAATCCTAATTATAAAGCAGTCTTAATTGCTTTGATTGATTAGAATGATTTAAATTGTATACGAGGAAAGTTAATTCTACGTATATTTTGTAAAAGCACTGCCAGATTATCGGCCCCGGTAGTAATGATCCTCTGAATGTTCAATACAAAATACCACAAGGTCATATTTGCAAAAATGGTATTTGTATTAAAACTTCATTCTTACTAGTTAAAAATATAAGTCATCAAATTGTTTTAGGAACTCCGTTTCTAACACAACTTTATCCTTTTCAAGTAGATGATAAAGGATTAAAAACCAAATATAAAGATCAAGAAATTATTTTTGAATTCATAAAAGGAATAGAGGTTAAAGAAATAAATCAAGTACAAGATTTTATTTCTTTAATACAACTAAAAAACGACAACATATAAAATTTCTTCAAAAGAAATACAATATAAGAAAATTGAAGAAAATTTAAAATCGGAAAATATTGAAAGAATAAAAATGTTAAAAACAAATAGAGTAAATCTTTGTTCTTCTATGCAAATGCTTTTGGAATAGAAAGCGGCATATGGATTTCATTACCATATGAAAAGATTCTCTAAAAGCAGAATTCCAACAAAGCAAGACCTATTCAAATGAGTCAGGAACTGTGAATATTGCAAAAAGATTAATGATCTCTTAAATAAAACTAATAAGACCCCGGTCATTCACCAGGTTATGCGGCTTTTATGTCAAAAAAACTTCGGAGCTTGAA
The DNA here is from genome assembly GCA_016808115.1 of Tetrastigma voinierianum. NCBI lineage: Eukaryota > Viridiplantae > Streptophyta > Magnoliopsida > Vitales > Vitaceae > Tetrastigma > Tetrastigma voinierianum. The sequence continues at coordinate 49,952 of JAEQBH010007012.1, forward strand.
GAGAACTCGAGGTTAGTGATTAGTATAAGCATTGAATAAAGTCCACCACAGTAGTTAGGTATCCAATACCTAATAAAAGGATTTAATTCAAAGGATTTATAATGCCACAATTTTCAAAATTCGATATGAAATACGGTTTTACAGCCATCAAATAGAACCCGGAGGATAGATCTGTGCATTCAGTTCCATTTGGACATTATGAATGGAATGTATTAGTTTGTCTCAATGCTCCTTGAATTTCAAAATATGATGAGTAAATATTCAGTGAATACAGCTAGATTTTTATTGTTTTGCATTGATGATGTTACCGTATTTTGAAATCCATGAAGGCATTTCAAACATAAAAATTTTCAAAAAATTGTAAGAGATAATGGTTTAGTAATCTATAGCAAAAATCAAAAGCTATTTTCAAGCAAACATTGATTTTAGGATTTGATATTCATCAGGCGAATAAAACCTATCTGAAAGACAATAAACTTTCTTGACAAATTTCTGATGAAATCAAAGATAAAAAGCGATTCTGAAAATTTTTAGGTAGCCTCGACTATGTAGGCCGAGTTTTACCCAAACCTTAGAACTTTGATTAAACCTTTATTCAAGAGTTAAAGAAAGTCGATTACCTTATTACGAGAACATACCGGAGTAGTCAAACGAGATGGAAATTACGGTGAAGGAACTTCGCGCGAGTATCCACGCACCCGAAGCGCTCTGATATAGAGGCGGATGCCTCGAACATAGGGGATATGGTGGAATCTTAAAACAAGATTTTGAAAACAAAATTTCGATTTATTTAGATTTATTTCTGGTGTTTAGGTGGTCCTGATTGAATTACTCAGCGGTTAAAAAGAATTTTAGCCATTGTTTTATGCATACAAAAATTTCAAAGTGATGTTTTAACAAAAATTTCTTTTAAGAGTTTGATTGCCAAAGTCTGAAAGAGATTTTACAAAAGATGGTTAAAAACTGGTTTGGCAGATTTTGCCGAGATGGCAAGCCATTTTATCTGTTTTTGATTTTGAGTGAATTTATCAAAAGATCTTCAAGCGTTTTACTGATTTTCTCACGGGAATTTTACGGGAAAATGGCGGCCAACCAGATCCGTCAAACCTACCTGAGACTCTTTGTGCTACTTAACTAGTAGGCCTCAAACTTCAAATCCTAGAAAACTTCAAATCGTTGAAGTCTTGGGGAAATCCCTCAACCCTTCTTTCAAACACCTACTCCCAAATTTGCTTGCAAGCAGAAAGAACAAAAACTATTGCGCTGCAAATTTTAGAACGATCATATATGTCGGTTTACGGTGAGATAGATTACAAAAAGATTTTCAAGATGAAAAGTATTTTTGTTCAATTTTGTGCGCTCAAAACCCGTAGATTCTACGAATTTATACTGTAGATACTGAGTCTCCACAAATTTCGGTATACCATGAACCCCGAGGGTAATGATATAGCATACTCAAAAATGCAAAATTTTAAAGTCTTAAATGAAAAGATCAGTCAAAATATTTTTACCCACAAAAGATTTCTTGAGCATTTTCAATTCCAAACTTTTGATTTTATGACTACAAACAAGCTGCAGTACCATGTGTTTCAGACGCCAAAAACTCATTCCCGGTTTTTTAAACCTGACGAAACTCAAAAATCTTTCCAAATTGGTTTTGATTGCGCTTCAAGTGGAGCTCACCTACATTTTCATTCCGAAATTACAAAAAGTTTTGATTATTTCAAAGCAAACTGTGAAAGCTTTTTCCTTCCTAAATCGCTTATTCACCTTCGTTTCTCAATTTAATCCCTTTGATTCTTTGTCGACTTTGTTCCTTCCAATTCCATCCGTGCTCCATTCCCCAAGATTTTGCCAGCACTTAAAATCAAATGGTGTCAGCTTTCAAACCTTCTCAAAGTTCCCCAATCCTTGATGTCGCCAGCATTTTCGGGACCGTCTCAAAGTTCCCAATCTAAAAAGCCTTCATCTTCAAAGTCCGCACTATATTTGGCTCAACCTATTCCAGCCCAATATTTCCAGCCTGACTTAACAAAAGACTCATTTCCTTCTCAAACAATGCTCGTGGCCTATCTCAAAAGCATAAAGAAGATGCAAAGCAGGAACCCTCCAAAACTTGGCCGACCTCGCACCTCGCATGATGAAGACACAAAGAAGCAAAGACCCTTCCTCCAAAGAAATGAAGACATGTGCTATGGTCTCCCCTCTTCACCCCTCTCTTTCAATAAAGACGATACGAAGAGGCCAACATTTTCAAAGCTCTTGCCTCGCAGTTTAACAGCTCAAAAATTCCAAACCCAAACCCGATGCTTTTCCGACAGTTTAATGAAGAATGGAAGATCCGACCCACAAATGGTGTGACATTGTTCTAACGCTTCAAAGATAACAAGAGAGGCACCGCCTCCCACTAAAAAAGCAAAGCCTCCACTCTGCGTATCACGGCTGACAAAACCATGTCTCAAAAGCAAAAATTTTCAAAAAGCAAAAAACACCCTCTCGTAGTGTTGTGAAAAGTTGTTTGGCCAAAATTGTAAAAGGTGTCTCTTCAAAAGTAAAGAGACTCTTTCCATGACATCCACCGTATGGACGCCAAGTTTTATTTTCAAATCCGCAAAATTTTCCTAAGTATAAGGAGGGCCATTTCCTTAGTTAGGTGATAAGTTTTAGATTTGGTGTTGTTGAGAGAGTAGCTCCAGAGCCTCATGATTCAAATTAATTCATCGTTAAAGCTTCCAAAAGCTTCAACAAAGTTTGTAAGTTTTTCAAAGTTCAATAAATTTCAAATTTCAATACTGTTCTTAGTCTGATTCAAAATTGCATACTGTTTGCATGTTTATTCAAATTTATTCAACTTCAAATAGTATATCGGCCGGAAACCGGTAACTCCTCGAACCCACTCAAGATAGCGGAGCTGGGATTGGAAACCTCCCGCTACAACGCCCACGACTTCAGTTAAATCTCAGTACCACTCGCACTCCGCTCTTCAAATTTTTAATAATATTTATCAGTTCAAATTATATGTTCAAATTGTTGTTAAAAGGTCCTGCAGCCATATTATTATATGATATTTACCTTAAAGCTTAAACTAATATATATTTGTATTTTATGAAATTTATAATCTAATGTGAAATTATAAAAAAAAAAAACTAAATGTATAGGTTATTTTAAAGAATACACATTATTAAATTTATTATACTATATAAACCATATTATTATATGATATTTACCTTAAAAGCTTAAACTAATATATATTTGTATTATATGAAATTTTATAATCTAATGTGAAATTAAAAAAAAACTAATGTATAGTTATTTTAAAGAATACATTACTATTAAATTTATTATACTATATAAAGTCCATATTATTATATGATATTTACTCTTAAAGCTTAAACTAATATATATTTGTTTTTTACAGAAATTTATAATCTAATGTGAAATTATAAAAAAACTAATGTATAGTTATTTTAAAGAATACATTACTATTAAATTTATTATACTATATAAAACCATATTATTATATGATATTTACCTTAAAGCTTAAACTAATATATATTTGTATTTTATGAAATTTATAATCTAATGTGAAATTATAAAAAAACTAATGTATAGTTATTTTAAAGAATACATTACTATTAAATTTATTATACTATATAAAACCATATTATTATATGATATTTACCTTGGAAGCTTAAACTAATATAGGTTTGTATTTTATGAAATTTATAATCTAATGTGAAATTATATAAAAAAACTAATGTATAGTTATTTTAAAGAATACATTACTATTAAATTTATTATACTATATAAAACCATATTATTATATATATTTACCTTAAAGTTAAAACTAATATATATATTTGTATTTTTATGAAATTTATAATCTAATGTGAAATTATAAAAAAAAAACTTAATATAAAACTATAGTAGTATATGATATTTATCTTAGAATTAATATATAATTGTATTTTATTAAATTTATAATATAATATAAAAATTATAAAAACAAACTAATATATAATTAACATAAATACAAAATAAATGTAAAACTATTAAGTACACAAAACATAAATATTAATATAAGTACATAGCTTAATTAATCTTGTTGAAATTTGAAACTTCAACCCTTAAACACCAAAATTTCCACCTTTTTTGGAGATATATAACAAAGAAAAATAAATTTGAGATGAAATGAAGATTTGATGAGTAGAGAGAGTTTGTGAGAAAATAAAGTGATTTTGAGAGGTATTTATAGAATTTTTTTGGGTCAAAAAAGCTATAGGATGGTCAAAATATAATTAAAATTTAATTATAACCGTTGGATTTAATTTTGGTGAAATATGGCCAGATTAGATCTTCTTCAACCCAGATTGGATCAATCCTGACCATTGGATCAAGTTTAGATTTAAATTCGGCCGTTGGATAAAAATCGTAGTTGGATCACGTTTCATCGGGGTGAAATGCGGCGGATTGGATCAAACCCGATTCCGTCGACCGTGAATCGGTCAATGGCCGTTGAAAGGAGGTGGGTGCTGGCCAGATTGGATTTTCTACGCACAACAAATCTAAGCACACATCACGTCAGATATATCGATGAGAAAGCCCGGAAAATTTTCCTCACTTGTAGCGGTCTTGACCTCCGCTCCAGCCGATATATCGTAGATATTTCGATTCGTGTGAATATTTACAGCGATATTTGTAGACATTTCGATTTTTTGATTTTCCTCTAAGCGATTTCGGTAGCAAAAATCGATTCGATAAAGGCCCGATGCTCCAGATTATATACGCGATATATCGGAAATTTCAAACTATGGGATATGGCTATAACCTATCCATGTGTATGCACCCGTGTTGTGCGATTAAGCCTTAGAGGAACACAATACCAAGCATGTTGTGTGTATCAAGAATCCTTTCTTTTGATCTTTTGTCAAATCATGCTTGTTAATACAACACCCCGATCCACAATCCCCTCATTACGAAAACCTTCCCCATCTGTATCTCTTGAGTTAAGCACAATCTATTTGAACCTTCAAAGAGTCTCAGAATGCTCTATGCTTGCATTTAGTTCTTGATCTTCCATCAGAGTTAATCCCAAAAAAGAGAGTGGTCTATAGCTCCTATGTTTATATAGTATTACATCCAAGACTTCTTTGTGTTATGGTAATTTAACTATGAAATCACTATTCAAACTTTATGAGGATAGATTTAGTTGTGATGTTTCTAAAATTGGTCTAAAAAATCTGTGGTATCTGAGGTGCCCGACCCATGGAAGCTGAACCGTTTTAGTTTGAAGTTTTCCTTTTCCCAAAAGGGGAAACCCACATAAAGCGATTTTCTTTGTTAATTTCATTTTCATAAAACATGATGCTCATGATTTGTCCCCCATGAAATTTACCTTAATGGCATGGATAATAAGCTCATTCGAGTTCTGCGGCATTCATCCACCGTCTTTTACACATATGACAACGAAAGTTTGCTTTAGAGTTTATTTTTCCTTATGGAAAATATATTCCATTCATTTAACCACTTTGTTCTGATCAAAGCCTCATGTTTTAGGGTGAGCCACTCATATATTTGATTAGAGTGGCAAGATTATTTGGACATGTGAACGAGACCTTAGACAATACGGTTTTTGCAAGTTTAGGTTGAGTATAATCGTGTTTGGGTCATATTCGTGTTGGCCAAGATCCCAACGAGTTTAATGATACTCAGCGCAAACCACTAAAACCATAAAACCATAAAACCCCAAAACCCTAAAATCCTAAACCCTAACCCTAATACCTTAAACCATAAACCCTAAAAACCTAAAACCCAAAAACCCTAAACTAAACCTAAATTTGAAATGAGGATAATTTGAAATGTAAATATTTTATTTTTAGAAGCTGATTGTTTTCTTTATGATAAAGTTGATGTGATAAGGATGATGACCTCTCATATTATTTAATTCGTTTGGAACCATTTTGTACAGGTCAATTATGTCCGTTTCAACTATTCCCATGATATTTTATTACAATGGAAAAATATTGAGGATTGAAATAGATGTTAAATATAGGGAACAAGTTTGTTATTGTGCCTTTAGATATCTTAGGTTGAATGCGTTTGAACAATGGCGATATGATATACTGAGGACAACCATTGACAAACAAGGTTCAAATTAGTCCCTCAGTGTAAATTATCCCCTAAAAGTGGAAATAGGTTCTAACTTTTTCCAATATGGGATGACAATAGTGTGTACCGAATGTTGAACATGGTTAACACAACTAGCATTGAAGAAATTTAATTGTATATTGAAGTTCTTGGTCGAGCCCTGAAGTGAATCAATCGTGGGTGGCCATATGGGTTATTAGTTCGCGACAAGATTATAATGTTGCGAAATTTGACTATGGTTATGGGCTGTGTGGTCGATGCTAGATGCTGGAGTATATGGAGATGATGAGGCGTGCTTATGAAGAAGCTAATGATGAATTCTTGAAAGATGTTGATGATGAAGCTAATGGAGACTTAGATGTTCAAGGCGATGGACATGTATCATCCTTTTGTACTTTAGCCAATTTTAGAAGATAGGCAAAGGGATATATGTCTTTGTGCATGCACCATCGTGTGATGTATCAAATAACTCAGATGCTGAGACATTAAATGAGTAATCCCCTATTCATTATCACTTACCACCAACACCACAATTTGAACATGTTGAAAACATAGGTAATGCTATTTCAAGTGCGTGGACTCCATTAGTACCGGTTATTCTAGTGAAGAATTTGTAGTTGGCCAAGTTTTTAATTCTAAATCTAATTTGCAAGAGGTTGTAAGGTTTGCTGATTAAAGCACGCCAAGAGTTTGTGGTTGTTGCATCCTCAAAAAAATTGCTTGTTTTAAGATGTAAGAAAGTAGAAAGAGATAACCGATGTCTATGGAGGCTTAGTGCCATGGTTGTGAATACTTGCTTATTTGTTATCCTTGAAATATAAGGGCATACTTGTCAATTCTTGCTTGAGCAGGACCATAATCAATTGGACTCAAATGTGGTTCTTTGCTTTCATTATAAAGGCAATAATCAAGGCACAATTCACGTGACTAATTTCTTTATTCAAGCAAGTGTGATGGAGAAATGAGGATATGAAATATCATACAAAAAGGTGTTGGATGGAAAGCATAAAGCACTTAAACAGTTATTTGGTGACTTTTCTCAGTCATATACACAATTGTCACGTTTGTTCTTAGCCATAGAGCAAGCAAATCCTGGATGTGTTGTAATTTGGAAAACATGGGACATTAATATGCCCAAACTTGAGATATTCAATGCGTTTTACGGTCATTCAAGCCATCTATTGAAGGGTTCGAACATTGGCGTCCGTGAGTATTGATGGTACACATTTGTAGCCAAGAGTATAAAGCCGCATTGATTGCTATGGGGTGTGACAAAAATAATCAGTTGTTTTCATTAGCATTCTTGTCTGGCGATATGCGATAGTTGGGGATGATTCTTGGCATGTATCAGAAATAGAGTAACTCAGCGGACGGGATTTGTGTTATATCGACGAGACATCAAGTATTGTGCTTGATGACCGGTCCCATCTTGGTTGGGTTGGACAAATACGCGATCACGAGTTTGCATGAGTCATTGTAACGCTAATACCTAGAGTTTTATAATAAAATTATTATATATTCGGATTATAAATTGAGCCAACTTGGGTATTTCAGGGGTGTTAAATGAATATTGAATAAATGATTATATGGCTGAGCAGTAAATATGCTAAATGAGAATTGATTGAACCGGAAATTAACTTGAGTGTAAAAAGGGCAAAGTGGAAGAATTGTAAAATAAGGACCTAAATGTCATATACAAATGAGTTTGTAGGTGCAGTATGAATCTTGAGAATTTAAGTGCAATTAGAGAGATTTATGGGCTATATAGCAATTATAGAGAAACTTAAGGCAAAAGAATCATTTTTTTTTAATGGCCCGAAGCAAGGCACTTAAGAGATAAGGGATTTAAAAGACCAAATTTGGTCTTAGATGCTCATTTTTGAGCAAACACGTTTTGGGGAGAGAAGAGAGGAGAAAAGGGAGAGAAAGCTAGGGTTTGCAAGAAGGAGTGATTTTGGTGGGATTGTTTCCCATTTCTTGCTTAGAGGCCGGCAACATGAAGAAGATTTAAAGGAACTAAGGTAAGAAAACTAAGCCTAACTTCATCTTTTGTGATTTTGATTTTGGGGGAAAAGCCCTAACTTAAGAAAAGAGGTTTTCATTGATTCTAAACCACTTTTGGAGTTGTTTTGGGTGGATTCCATGGTGGATTTTTATATGAGATGAATTGGAGGAAGTTTATGGAAGAAAAATGAGTGAGAATGGCGAAATCACGATTTAAACGAAACCATGAGTGAGTGCTGATGCAGATACCTTATCTTGATGCGGTCTGAAGTTGGCAGTGTGGGGCCGGGTACGGTACCGGTCAATGGTCTGGGGTACCAATTGGCGGTGTGGGAGGCGAAATGCTAGGTACCGGTCAAAGTGATGCGGTACCAGCGCTTCCTTCTGGCTCCCCATTTTTGCATATTTATTTTGCTAGTTAAATTAAAGTATTCGTACACCAATTATTTAGGGACCCTAACTAATGATTAATGAGGGTTCAAATAAGAATGAAATCAAGTGAAAAATGTACCGTACCTCGCCACCTTGCTTCGCCTCGGCGATATTCGTTTAGTATGATTATATGTTTAACCACTAAGAGTGGAGATATTGTAATTGACTAAGAAAATGCGAGATTGAAGGCGACAAGGCCTGAGTTAGAATCTAAGAGACAAAGGATCGTAGAATTGGTTTGTCTCTGTTCTCTTGTTTTTGTTCATTGAATCTCTCTATCGCCTCTGGAAATGTCGATAGTTACTGCAAATGTGAAATGATTGTATAGGAATATGCATCTTTTGTCAATTGAATGAGTAATCTGAAATCATATTTGTTTTAAATAGAAATTGAGATGAATTGTCAAATATTTGCTTGTGTGCATTTATTTGAATTAGCAAATGATTGTCATGTTGGCAGGCATAACAAATCAAAATGAATTATCAATGGCCACTTGGCGGGATACTCGATCGACATACGCCATGATAGAGAAGAATCATATTGCTAAATGTCTCACTTGGCGGGATGCACCGTCGGCATCGTCGTGATGTATGACATATATTAAATGACCGCGGCGGGATGCACCAATGCGGCGTCGAATCATGATGGTGGCAGAAATCGCTAAATGTGTAAGCGCATTACGAGAATGAAACAAGGCGGGATTCACCAAAGCGAATCGATCGTGAGAATAATGGAATAAATCGAGTGACATAATAAACTTTGATGAGAAAATAAATTATAAATAAATCACATCTTTAGGAGTATATGTTTAAATCATAGTTGAATTGTGAATTGATGCATTGAAAATGCATGTTTGTAAATGAAAGTATATACAAATGTATAAGCATATGTATTGTTTATGCATTGACCATTGAAAATTATCACGCCGGTTCGGTCAGGCTTAGATTAGGCGGATCAAGCCCAGGGATTCGGGGTGCGAGACTCGGGACTGGGACTCTTTACCCGATTTTTTTTTTTAAAGTCGATCGGGTACTGTGGGTATGGCCCACGCATCTTATATGAACGAAACATCATATACATATTAAAATGCTGTGGAGTGGTGTCATCAAAATCTAGACACATATAAGCGAGTCCCATTCTGAAATACAAATGTACTTTCACATTTACAAATCGAGCCGCGGAACTACATGTAGTGAACCGCACAAAGTGTGTTGACCCGGTGTATGCGGATGTTTCTTGATGTCTTCTCCACGTACCTACCGCGAATTAAAGCAGTGCTTGGCTTTGCGCTTAGTAGGGAAACATTTCTTATCTGAGAAACGCCATCTGAGACTAACAATTAACAGAGTGTAGAATATTCGAGCATTCACATAATGAACCTCTGATGCCAAACATACAGACTTATGCTTATTCAGACTAATACTTATCACATTCTGATCTTATACTTACTCAGGAATTACACTTATGGCAGACTTATCCTTATTTGGATCTTATACTTATTCAGATCTCCCAAAGGACATATACTTGAACTTACAATCGGCCCGATGCCTTATCTCGGGGATACATGTTATACTTGTGTTTGTATCGAACATATACTTATTAGGTCTCCCAAAATGACATACATGTCAGACTTATACGTCTTGTCTCGGACTTATGTATTTCGATCTCCCGTAGATTCTGAACTGTCTTATACGGAGGTACTTAATCGGGTATGGGTATTTATATCTATCTCGGATCTCAGTAGGAGTTCCTGGAACTTATACTTATTACGGAGTTTACACTTGTTCGGAGGTACTAGAGAGGTATCACAGGGTGCGGGACGTATCTTTTGGATTTGCGGAACTTAATCTTATCTGAAGTACTCTTAGGTGCCGGAACTTATATTTATACGAGAGATGCCGGTATCTTGTACTTGTACTCTGACCTATCCTTGTCTTACGGATCTTCCTTGTACTACGAGTTTATTAAATTATATGTCGGATCTTATCTTTGGTATTGCAGACATATCACATGTATCTCGGATTTTATACATGTATTCTGGATCTTATACATGTCTTAATTATATACTTGTCTTACGGATCTTATCTAGGTCTTCTTGAACTTATTCTTGTCTGAAGGTATTGCCGTAGATAGATAAGTCGGGCAGATCGGGGAATCATATTACATGAGTCGGATCAGACGTATGTAGATACATACGGATATGGACATTAGTCATGGCGAGTGCAGTCCGCAGCAGGATGCATATACGAATGCTTAAGTAGTTCTGTTGGACTTATACTTATTGAACTTGTGCTTATTTTTGCAGATCACGAGGTACTCGTAGGTACTTCTGAGCTTATATACTTATTTAACGTCACGAGAGTACCCTTAGGTACTGTTGGACTTATACTTATTCGGACCTCATTAGGAATTCTGAGTTTCTTCTTATACGAACTTATACTTATATGACATTATGTTCATTCGCGGGACTCAGTAGAGATTCTGAGCTTAATCGGATCTGGGGGTACGTAGGTGCGACGGAACTAAATCGAAGCGAAGTGCGCGTAGGTAATGAGCTTAACGAATCTGAGTGCGTGGAGTGCGCAGGCTGTCGGATCTGAGACCGGAACTTATTCGAATCTGAGATGAGAACTTATTGGATACGGAGACCAGAAAACTTATTTAGATACGGGAGTACGTAGGTACTACGGAACTTCATCGAGAGGCAGGGTACGTGAGTGCTTCTGAACTTAATTAGATACAAGAGTACTCGTAGGTACTACGAACTTAATCGAGACGGGACGAACTTAATCAAATGCAGAGGGTACGCGTGGAGTGCTTCTGAGCTTAATCGAGGAGGCAGAGTACTGTGGGTACTCTGAGCAGTCTGAAGGTACATTCGGATCTTTACTCTTATTCTCTATTGAGTCTTATCCTTATAAGCGTTTGACTTCCTAGACCCGATATGCAGATGACTAGGACACAACCTGATAAGTACGAGAAGATGCTATACGATGCAGTAAGTAGCATAGCAGGGACGGGAGTGTCGCCTTGTCGGGGCGAGTGCGTAGCGCGCGAGCGAAGTCTTAGTAGCACTAATCGGAATCTGAAGTACCTGTCGAGTCTTGGAGCACTAACGGGAGATGCCGAGTACTGTCGAGCAGAGTGCTATGTCCCGGTTAATACTTGGTCTTAGGTAGTTTCTGATTATATGAGTTCATTAACTTTACTATTTTATAATCAGGCATTTAAGCCCACAATTATGCTTTCCTGGCAAGCCAGATCACGTAATTCATGTCTTGGTAGGTATGATGAGCATGTAATCACACCTTATTCATGTATTATTATTCTTATGGATCTACTTTACCCGGTGGAATCAATCCAATCGGTCGTCGAGCTTCGAGTTATGGCATTTTCATGCCAACTGGTAGTTTCTGGGTTTGCAGGGACAGTTTGAAATACTCATTTCCAGTACCCTTGACTTTCCATATTTGACACTGGTTCTTTGTACTCTTTAAATTTAAGGTGTTAAGGGTTCTATTCCAACTGGAATCACGCAGTCGAGATCTGGGAACTCAAGTTACGTCAGAAACAACCGGGGCTTACTCTATGTTCAAACGGATGCGAGGTGGCTTGCACATGGCCCACTTTGAGTGAATTTTGGACCATAGAGCCATAATTTGATGATACCTATTTCTTTAGGTTTGGTTTTCCTTGAAGTCTATTTTAATTGGCCACTTGAATCACTCCGTCGGATAAGAAATGAGAATTTATGGCCCAATCTGGCCCCGGTCGAATAGAAGCGAGCGAGGGTGTCTTAGGTACACCCTAATGTGTAGGTACACATTGGCCAAAATGACCCCGAGGAACACAAAGTGTCTTAGGTACATGTTCAAAGTGTCTTAGGTACACATCACGAAATGCCCGAGTGTGTTTTCTCGTTTTCATGGTTTTATCAGAACGACTCTGCATGAAACACAACGTCAAAACCATTTCTGTTCATCTTGTAACCTCTTTTCTATTCAATTCCTCTTTTCGATTACTTATCTTTATTCCAAAAACATATCAAGAATCCTTCCAAAACAATTTTTAATATGGGTTAAGACCCATACACAAACCAATTATGATGATTAGTTAGGGTTGTTCAAACCACAACTCAATCTCAATTAACCTGTGAATCAGTCCTCAGAAGGAAGGATTCCCATAACCATCTTGTGCCATATGGGTTCTACCAGCCTTACTTTCCATAATATTTGGGTTAAGATGAAACCACCTTAAAACCCAGTTTGGGGACAAGCTACTAACCAACCAAGCATGGAAATTCATCGTAATCTCGTAGAGTTCATTATCAGTGAGTTTCCGCTCTGAAAATCGAAGTTCCATACCTTGGCTTGATCTTGGCTCTCCCCTCGTCTTAGCATCTTCCTCTTCTCTTCCTCTTCCTCCTCCTCCTTCATGTTTTCTCCTCCCCCCCAGGAATAGGACCAGCTTTGGTCTTTTTAAAACCCACGTGTTTGCTAAGGTCATGTTTGGCCCTCCAAATAAAACCCATTTTTTAGGTTCTTTCTTTATTTGCAAAAGGTCCCTCCATGTTTGACTATTTGTATTCCAAGTTCCCCAGGTGTATTTGGCCCCAATCTTCTTAATCCATGTCTTTTTAAGGCCCTTTTTGGACAATTTACAATTTTGTCCTTAAGTTTTGTAACACAGGGTCTCTCGTTTCCATGTTCGCATTTAGCTTCTGACATTCAGGTGGGCTTACAAAATCTTGCACAAGCATGTCGGCTTGACTAGGGTATATTTCGGGGTGTTACAGAAATAGAGTAACAAGTATGATTGAATAAAAGCATGTTGTATTAGATAGAAATTTGTATAGAACTACTAAGCATGAAATGTAGCTTATGGATTTTTTAACTATCTTGTAGTATCGGTGAATAGGGAAAGAGACGAGAGCAAGAAGCGCATAGTCATAGAAAAAGCGTGTGGTGTATAAGTATATACCCCGACATGAGCATACATCGCATTCTTGAACCTTGATATTTTGTAATCAAACGAGTTAAACTCAGAAAATATTGTTTTGTACTTTTTGAAGGGGCATGGAATGCCTTAATGTAAATGTGTTTGTACAAATGTAAATGTTTATGGGCTTACCATTTAAAAATGTTTTCACGTAAATGAGAACTTTAAAATGAAATGACGTAAATAAAACGTTTTGATAAGATAAATAAAAGCCGGTCGAATGCTTAGGGCTCTGGATTCGAATCGTCATTCGGTCGGGCGGGTGGATTCGGGTCGCGACATTTTTTAAAAAGAAAATTTAAATAAAACGGTAAATAAAAAGAATCGAACGAGCGTCCTCGGGTTTCGGTTCGGAGTTGCCAATCAAGTCGGACCAGGCTCGGGGGTCACTACAGTCATCTTGCAAGCAATTTTATGACCCGGTTCAAAGATAAACTCTTGAAGAATTTAGTATGCGAAACGACTTTTAGCGAGTATAGAACCGCAAATTGATAAACATATAACTTCTGATTTGGAGAATTAATCTTTGAAGCACAACAATGGTTAGAAACCAATCCCTTTTCGATTATGGGCTCTTTCATGATGGAGGTGAAAATATCGGATAATGACAACCAACATGTCGGTATTTGCCAGTGTTCTTAAGGAGCTCGTAGTTACCATTAAGCGCGTGTCTGAGTTGACTATTACGCATATGGTTACTTTATTGCAAGAAAGGGGAACTAGGTGCTAATAGATTGACATCGATGAAACAGTTCCTCCATATGTTGATCTTTCGATTCGAGTCGTGTTGTTAAGGTGATTCGATGGAAATTATTCCTTTCACGATCCGCGTCGCAGGCCCGTTGTGTCGAGTCGGAAGATTGACATCGCCTCGGCTTACATGAAAAAAATTGCACATGTGGAAAGACAGCGATATGGATTTCCATGTGGCCATATCATAGCGGCATGTCGGCATCGTGTGTGTTGATTTTGGTTTTTATGCGAAATTTCTTGGCTGCGATTAAATGCTTATGATACATGGCGAAGCTTGTTTCGTAATATTGATGAAGATGAGTGGCCTCTTTATAGTGAGTCTGCAATTATACCACTGAGGTTAATGAAGCGTATGGCGGTGGACGTCGTCAACCGGTTGCATAATGGGCGTTAGGGAGGAAAGCAGCTATCACATGTGGGTTGTCACGAACAACAGTCCTGTCAATGATCTTGTAAGAATAATCGAGTTCGGTAAATCGCCTTTATGCGACATCGATCATGTATGTGTCTATTTTAATTTATTGTCGTTGTAATTAGTACTTGCTTTAATTATGTTGATACAATCTCTCCAATGTGTTTTTTTAATATTTATACTGCCTTTCAGACATCCAGGTTATAGATATGGTGTTCAGAGGGCTTCATGATGTAGATCCATTGGATCCATCTGTCTCGGTATTGCAAGACAGACACAGGTCCCACTTAGTAGATACAGAACATGTATGTATTTTATTACTTATCAATTATTTTTTCCAATTGTACCACGTAATTTATATATAATCAATTATAAACTTGGTTTCTTCGTTACTTATAGTTCCAGGAGGTACTCCACCCTCATCAGCAAATGAAAGCCTTCATCAGTATGTGGAGGATGGATCCACGTATTCGTTCATACGTGATCCGCGCAGGATTCTATGGTATATACCACTTGGGCCACATCAAGATCGATTGGCCACTTATCACTTGTCTCGTTGAGAGATGGCGGCTCGAGACACACACTTTTCATGTGCCCGTCGGAGAGATGACGATCCGCGTTCTGAGGATGTGCTGTCATCCTTGGCCTCGTGTCGGCGGACCCGGCGGTCATTGGGAGATGTGTGCTTCATGTGGGCGAGGTTGTGCGGGGAGGCTGCAGTGTCACCCACCCGCGTGCTCTCGAAGTCCGTATCTCGACCCGGTGGTTATGTGAC
Source organism: Tetrastigma voinierianum (assembly GCA_016808115.1). NCBI lineage: Eukaryota > Viridiplantae > Streptophyta > Magnoliopsida > Vitales > Vitaceae > Tetrastigma > Tetrastigma voinierianum. The sequence goes on from JAEQBH010007012.1 coordinate 65,473, forward strand.
AGTTATCCACCTCGTTGCCCTGTCTGAGGTTGCTTTAGAGCGGAGTGCGCGTGGTTTCATCTTAGCGCTGATGAGATCCTTTTTTGTTTGCGGACAAGAAAGGAGTGCACGTTTATTTGTGCTTTCTCCCACTACTACGAGATTTGACACATACTGCGACTTATAGTTGGGGTGGTGCAGTACTAGCACATACATATCGCGAGTTATGCCGAGTCGGCTTGGATCCTTGAATGCGGTGTGCGGTTGTATTACAACGATCTGGGTATGTAAAAATTTATTTTTATTACATACAGAGATTCATATACACAACACATCGTTAGGTTGCTTACTTTATTTATTTTATATTCGGCTATGGTCTTGGGAGGAGGGCTTCCGTGGGTGACCCCGATTTTGGGCGATCTATGACATATCCGGCCAACACGGTCCATCATGCCTTACATGATGGCCCGATCGTAGATGTCGTCGTGGAGACTTAAATTTGAGGCCCTCGGCGATGGATTCTGGATTGAGCTTGCCGTTGAGCGAAACCGGATCCAACTCTTCCATTGGGGTGTAGGTGGAGATTACCTTTGACACAGAGTGCATAACCCATCCGGTGTACTCCTCTTATATCGAGATCAGCTGGATGCACAAACTCTTGATTAGGTAATGATATATGTAAAAGTATATGGTTCTATACTAATTTCATTCATATTCACATAAAAGTTTTTGATGTCAAGTGTAAATATGTAGGTCTTATGGCAACCATAGGTTGGAGAGTTGGTTGACCACCTTCCAAATATCTGCAGCGTCGGAATTTGGCGGATGATGTCACTTCCTTATATGTTTGAGGCTGTTGGTGACATTGTCAGGCAGTCTTACGCCGGTTGGGCTACAGCGGGAGATACCTCGTCTTGTGCTATGGCTTAGCCAATTCTGTCGAAGTGGATGCACGTGGATGACACCAAAGAGATTGGGCAACATATCATGCTCCTTACATTGCCTTATGAGATACGTGAGCGGGTAGGATCATCACTACACCCCTTGTGGTGGGTATGATAGACTTCCATGATCCATATATGCGTGAGTATCGTCATTACGGCGTTTTATGACACCACCACTCCATAGGGATGATATGAGGTTCCATACTACAACCGATACTACTTAGGTTTTGGTAAGTTAGAGTCCTGTGTCTCTGAAGTGTTTTCCAAATTTCAATCAATAGATTATGTATTTATAATTCTTTTGTTGATTCATTTAGATCTCTGTCATGACTGACATAGCTAGTTGCTCGCGATATGCTACCACCGGTTTGGTGTACGACTTACATCATATTGCTAGATCGGTGTCTGCGAGATCGAGGAGAAGAAGCGTTACGTCGTAAGCTACGTTGATCGAGAGGCATCTGCATCATGGACCATCCATTGGGCCTCCGATTAATCATCCACTCCGATTAAGTATCTGACCCATTCGAGGTAGAGGGGAGAGGGGAGGAGAGGGAGAGTTGATCGCAGAGGTCATGGTGGAGATGATGGGTGAGGTCATGGTCGAGATGGTGAGGGCGGTCATGGTATGCACGGTAGGCATTGCCTACTTCGATACCCTGTACTTACTCGTCACCAGAGATTTTATACTCCACACCTTGACACATCACCTTCCATACCCTAGCTTACTTACATCTTTACCATATCCAGTGTCGCCAGAGCCAGCCTCCATAACAATAGATATCACCTTCTCATCCCACCCTTTATCATCCCCTACATTGCCTCCCATCAGTGACACCATCCTTGACCTTGTATGAGAGTTAGGTCCACTTCCAGCTAGGCGACATCGTGCTCCACGTATACGTCGAGTTCTTCATCCATCAGCTCCCTTGGCTCCCTCGGCTCCATCAACTCCGTTTGAGATTGCACGAGACCTTATTGATCAACAAGCTGTGTATTCTAGGCGCCGTTCTAAGACAAATATAAAGAAGCCATCTTGTGAGACTCATTGATATATGTTGATATTTTTATATATTGATATTTGTATACAATGTTTTAATATATTTATATGATTTAGTCTATGCATGAAGGTCTTAATCGGCTAGTGTTTCTCGGCTCTGCGCTGGTTATGCGGTATGATTCTTGATGTCGGAAAATTTGGGTGTCTTTGCCAATATCTTAGTTTATGGTGCTTGTGTTTTTTGTTTCTTTTGTATAGGTCTTGGGGCTGTTGTATCATCCCTGGCTACGTTTGGGGTTGCTAATACTGTTTCATTGAGCTTCATTTGCTTATTAGGTATGTAAAAAAACAAATCAACTGACAAAGCTTCATGACACCATTTCTAGACACATATTTGTCTTCTTTTGTTTTAGCAAATGCATAATGACTAGTCCCTTTTCAAAATAAAAACGAGGCTTTTTTTTTTTAGGGTCCAATATTACTAAAAATGTTAATGAAAGCAATACAAGGATAAGTTGAACAAACAAATACAAGCTACTTGAATTATATAGTTGAAAATGGTATTAATATTATAAAATTCAAAAAAATTTAGTTATCAAATTTCTCTAAAGATTTTAGAAATATTATTGTGGATATTTATGTCCAGCTTTACAAAATTATAAAAATATATTAAATAATCCATCAATGTAGCTTTCCTACGAGCCTCGTCATCTTGGTCGTTGTTACTATTCGATAAGTTAATATTACATCAAATACTTATAGTAGTCTAGTTGATAAATTATACCCAACTTATCATAATTAGTACTCAAAATATGTAATACAATTTATATAAATTTATTAAACCAAAGTATGAAGAAGAATAATTATCAAATATAAAATAATGAAATTAAAGCCCAGTCTTAGTTGTTATGGTTAACGACATTTGAATTGAGCGACAATTCAAAGCTAACCATATGGCTGACATTTGAAAATTTTCAAGCAATTGCCGCTAATCATAGCAGCAGCTTTTAGCAAATTATGAGATTCAATTACCGAAGTTATGGACAACGGCATTACGATCTACTTTGATCATTATTTTAACTTTCAAACTAATTTAATGATTTTTTTTTTCAAACACATTATTTCCGTCTAAAACTCTTCTTTTTTTTCTTTTTATATAATAATTTCTTATTTTGATATTTAATCATAAACACTAAGTTTATAGGGGTTTTTTTTTTTTTTTAATATATTTTAGTTTTAAGAAAGTAAATTATCCTATCTAGACATCACATAAGCTCATAATGGGCTGCTAAGCTAGGTTAAAAAAACAAGTTTTTTTTTTTTTGTTAAGCTACTATGTATTCTGAGTGGGCTCATGCACATATGGAAGGTATTGTTAAGCGTCTATGCTCTGTGCTCCAGTATTCATCTTGAGATGGCAATAAAGATGATAAAACTCTGTCATGCATGTTTCAGGAACCTACGATGGTCGCTTCGGAGAATGCAACAATCTCACCTACATATTTGGTAGTGGTAAAAACAAAATTTTAGATTTATTTACATATTATAGTACTCATATATATATATATATATATATATATATATATATATATATATATATATATAAATTTTAAAAACAATACCATATAATAAAAACAAAAATACCAACTGAGTTTTTTTAATCTCAAATAAACTTATGGATTTTCTTCTCTTAAAAAAACTTACAAATTTTCTTAAAATTGTTTAATAGTTTCAATTTTAACTATAAAAATAAATTTATTCGAGTATAGCATTTTCTTATTGTATGAATTAATAATAAATCAAATTGAATAAAAGTTATATGGTTTCCAAAAAAAGTTACATATAATAAGGGTTCGTTTTGGAAAGTTTATTTATAGTTTATTTTCTCATAAAAATAAAAGTATAGGTGTTTAGAAGAGCTTATAAAAATAAGCTATGACCTCTATACAAGCCCATTTTATCTTATTTCAATAAGCTTAATGGAAAACCTTATCAAAATAAGCTTAAAAAAGCTTATAGGAAACCTAAAATTGATCATTTTAATGACAAAAGTATTATTATGACAAATTATGTAAAAAAATATGAAAAATATAAAAGAAATTCCGAAAAAAATATGTAAAAAATAGGTAAATGTTTTGAAAAAATTATGTGAACTTATAATTTTTGAAAAAATAGGTAAATGATATTGATGATGATTTTTTTTATTGAAATTTGTATATCTAGCATGCGTGTTTATTTTGTTTTTGAACTTATAATTTTTTTGATGATGGGAAACACTAATGATTTTTGTTATTTTGTTTGTAAATGTTTTTGATGATAGGAAGTACTAGTTATATTTGATTTTTATGTTTGATGTTCTTTACATTATTGTATTTTATTTATTATTAGATAAAAAATATAGACGATATTTAGTGAAGATATATAATTTTATTTATATTAAGTAGGATCTTGTTGATGCCATGCTTAAAAACCCACGTCTTAAGTGTGTTTTGCGCCTTAAAGCCAAAAACTTTACGCCTTAGGTATGCCTTAGAAATAATAATAAGTTTATGTACATCACGTTCTAATTTATAGAAAACGTCCAAATATTTTAACAAAAAAAATTAAAATATTTTAGTTTTTATAATTTATTTGATGTATATGAAACAAAAGTAAAGATGTTAAGATGAAATAATGGTTTATTAGCTATTTTTTATTTAAGATATTACATTTGAATGATAAATGTTATCAGTATATTGTAAATATTTAATTTATATATATATATATATATATATATATATATATATATATATATATATATATATATATATATATATATATATATATATATATATATATATATATATATATATATATATATATATATATATATAATATTAGTTTTTAGTTATTTAGTTTTTAGTTTTTTTTTTAATTTTTAAAAATTATGTATTTATTAAGCAGCTTCTGATTTTATAATTGTTTATGATGATATATTCGATAATTTAAGTATTATAGGCCCAGTTTAGTTCGCGAAAATTTTTATTTCATTGAGTCGAATATGAAATTTTCGATGTGATACATCTTTAGTTTTCATTTCGAAAATACGTTTCGTACTTGAATTTGGTTGAAAATGCGTTTCATTTAATTTAAGATTGAATTTGGTTGAATTTAGTCGAAAATAAGGAAAACGAACTTCTTTTGTTACGGTCGTATATAAAATGTGAAAATAGTGAATTCATTTTCTTTGTTTTGAAATTTGTTTTAAATGCTGATAAGTAGCCCAAACGCGTTTTCATTGTTTTCGAAGTTTGAATAGAGAAAAGCAGAAAATTTTCACATTGATCGTCGAATAATTTTAAAATAATGTATAAGTGTTTTTAATATATATTTAATATAAATAACTTATTATATAAAATACTTATGAAGCTCTTATAATAAATTAACATAAAATATAAGTCGTAATTATTTTGTTTTGCTGCCTAAACAAACAACTCATTATAAATGCTGATCGGATCTAAAGGCACAGCGGGTCGCAGGCTCAAGAGTTTACTACCTTGAAATGTAATAAAAAATAAAAAAGAAAAAAAAGAAAAAAAAGAAAAAGAAAACTCGATATAAATAATAATCGAGATCCCGGTTTATTCATTTAAAGTTCGAACAGGTCCTAGAGAACCGGTTCTCAAACCGGCTCGGTTCCATTCCGATTATATCGATTGACTGGACTTCCGCCGAGTCCTTTATTTGCCATTGTTGCTGTGTCCCTCCTCCAGAGGTCGTCGACGGAGATGAGCGGCCACGATTCCAAGTACTTCTCCACTACCAAGAAGGGAGAAATCCCCGAGCTCAAAGAGGAGCTCAATTCTCAGTACAAGGTTCGATTTTCTCAACTTCCGATCTGTAGCTCTCAGTTGCTGATTCTACCAGAATCGTGTTTTTCTTGTCAAATTTTCTGAAAATGCTGTCATCGGATCCATTTGGTTTGGCTGAGATTTGTATCATTGCCGGTCGGTATTTGACTGATCCGTTTGTCTCGTTTTGTTATGAGATTTTTATTTTATTTTTTATTAATTTTTGGAGGCGTCTGTTTGGTTGAGAAGAATTGAGATAAAATTAGTCATTGGAATTTTGTTCCTTTGTTTTCCGGGTGGTGGTTTTGAGATTTGAAGTTTTTCACTTTTCTTCTCAGGACGAGAACTTCTGGTTTTGCATGATAAGAGAATTTGTTCTAAACTTTATGTTTTTACATTGTATTGGATTAATAATAGAATTGGTCCGTTAATTCTATCCGTAACCTATTGAGATGCTTAGTTATCTTACATTGTCTTGGGAACCAAAGAAGTGTCGTGTCTGTTTGGTTCTACGAGTCATGTTATTTTGCCACAGGAGTGCTAGGATGTGAGAATAGCTGCAATGGGCACCGGTTGGACAAACTGCATGTTTATTAGTAGGTTGGTAATAATATCGTACCCCTAATGTAATAGGGATCGTTTTCTGATCTGCATGCTATGTTTCCAAATGACATGCCTTTTTGTTAGGTTGGAACTTCAAGTCCTTTTTTTTCTCCGTTGTCCCCGTTCTGGAGTTAAATTGACACATTAGTTTACAAGGATGGTTTTTAGGTTCAAAGTTATCTCACATTTTTATGGGAACCAATTTCCTTGTTATGTATACAATATATTTGACTCTTCCTTTACGATTTATGGTATTTTGGCTCGTTGGGTGTTTGGCATGGAGAAAATATTGGTAGATGACTAGGGGCTACAGCTGAGCAGTTGCAAATTTCAGTTTTTTGTTTTTATTTTTTTATAAGGAGGATGCTAAGCAAACTTTTCAAAAGTGATTAGAGAAAGAGCTACAATAATCTTCGAAATTAAGTTTGTAACATCTTTAAGAAAATTTGAGCACAAGGTTACTATCTAATTATCAATACATTTTTTAACTAGACAATTGTAGTTCTATTTTCTTCCGTATAAACACGATGACAGTCATATATAATTAGATTCTAAGACAACTTCTAAATATGTTCCATTAATAACATAATAGAACTAGGAATATTGATGCTTTTATTCTAGTAATCTATTACTATTTTTTTATTCACCTTCAATCACCAAGTTACAAAATCCATTGTTTTGGTAGCTAATATATCATCTCATAAAGTCATATGTTTCTATAATAATTATTGAAGACTTGGTCAAATGTCTACATGCAACCATTTTTATGGAACCATTAGAGTTTATAAGGACCCACCATAATACAAATTTATTTTAACCCTTGAACCAACAAAAGTTGATTTGAATCTAATAAATCAAAATTTTAATCATTTGAGAGACATTGTGTCATATAGTTTGATGATAGAGGTCAATCAAATAAAGCTGGAGATTTTGGAAGTTTGGGCAACTTTCTCAATGATGAGAAAAGGGTTTGGTGGAATCTTCTTTACTAAAACTTTTATTTTTATGAGTCAAACATTCCACATGATTATGTCAATCTTTTCTATAGGGTAAATGCATAGTTTGCAATTAATTTGCTACTTCCCATATACCATTTCTAACCCAGAAAGAAAGTCATCTTCATGTGAGAAAGGCATGGGACAGTTATACATAGTGTGGTTCCAAAATCCTTGAATAAAGTGTTATTTTTAAAAAACATGATCAATATCGTCAGTATTTTGATTGCAAAGATGGCACATGTTTGTATTTCCAGCCTTCTAGAAGAGAGAAACTCACAAGTAGGGAGGGACATCTTTTATTTAATTTTTTTTATCAGTAAAACTAGAGAATATATTAACAAAAAAGAGGGAAACTAGTCCCCAACGATTATCTGGGAAATATGCTAGAGGCCAGGCCTTTACAAAAAGAATAAGGGATGCAAAAAAACCTACCACCCTCAAACAAGCTTAGAGAATGCACAAAAGAATTTTAACAAAAGTATCATCCCCCACATCTAAGAGACCAGCACAAGAAGAAATAACGCTAAATAAAGAATTTTAAAGTCTACTGTAGGAGAAAGGCATATCTTCAAAGACAACGCGGTTCCTTTCTTTCAAAATTTCCCAAATGAGATAGAGAGGTGCTGCCATCCAAACTTTTCTAGCCTTCTTGCTGATGGGAAAAAAGGACTATTCTACCAAGGGATCCTTTACAAAACGAGTACAAACCCAAGCTGCACTTGGGATATAGATAAAGCCCTCCCATAAATCTCTTATCGAAGTACAATGGAGTAGCAAGTGGTCTAGATTTTCTTTTGCTCTTCTGCACGGGGGGCATTTACTAGCCAATTGAAAGCCCCTCCTTTTTAAATGCTTCATTGTAAGAATTTTACCCCACCAAACTTCCCAAGCAAAAAAACTGATTTTAGGGGGCACCAAAAAATTCCAAATCAGTTTATAAGGGGCTTTTCTATTAGTGACTCCTTCCAAAAGATTGACATTAGCCTTGACTGTGTAGCGACCATCTGAGCCTCCTTTCCAAATAATCCTGTCTTTTTCATTGACAGAAATTCTTTTGCTATTGATCAAATTCAGTAATAATTGGATTTCTCCTATCTCCTAATCATCGAATGACCTGCTAAAAGAAGGGGACCAAACACCATCCCCTCTAGGCTATCCACAAATCAGCTACTTTCACCTTTTGAAAAGTCCACGAGCAAATTTGGAAGTAGCGGTGAGGGAATTCTCCCCACACCAAGTGTCCTCCCAAAACTTGGCTGCGATGCTTAGTCAGAGATAAGCAAAAACACAATTTGACTAAAGATTTGTCTCTCTCTTGATATTCTTCCACTTGTTTGAGCCCGGCATTCCCTCTTTATCGTTCTTAGTAAACCTCTCCATCCTCCACCTTATATTTCAAGTTGATAACATCTTTCTAGTAGGAGCTCTCTTCTTCAGTAAACCTCCAAACCACTTACCCAAGAGAGCCTTATTTACCAGAGAGAGGTCTCTAATGCCCAAACCACCTATTTCTTTGCTTGAGCAGACCGTATTCCAGTTTACCAAGTGTAGCTTCTTCTCTAAGTTACCATCTCCCTAGAGGAAATCTCTTTGGATTTTTTTCAATCTTGTTTTGACCCCCTTTGGTAAACGAAAAAGGGACATTGTGTAGATTGGGAGGTTGGATAGGGTGCTTCTTATGAGTGTTAATCTTCCCCTTTGGAAATGTATTGACTCTTCCAATTGGCTAGCTTTCTTCTGAACCTTTCTTCCACTCCATCCCAAACTGAGACAACATTATATCTCATCCCCAGGGGGAGCCCTAAGTAAGTGGTTGGGAGGTTCATAGTTTTGCACCCCAGTTTTATAACCAACTAAAGGGAAATTTTTATTTTAGGAAGGAGTTTTAATCTCCAAATCCAATTCAAAATCTTGGGTGCATCAAAGATTTTATCAATCCCCAAGTTTTTTATTTAAGTAAACCTATAGTCTTGAGAGGAAACCAAAAATCCTATTCTTGGTGGGAGAAGAAGGAATGAGAATTGCTTTAATACCTGTTACAACATTAGAGGAAAGAAGTGATGCAATAGAATGTAGATTCCACTCCTTGTTGTCCTGATTTATAAAATCATGCATTTTGGCATCGCAATTGACATTAGAAAAATTATTTTCATCCATGAAAGAAAGAATGGGTATCATATAAAAAACAAACTTTTTTACCATCTCATATGCACCATTTTTAGTCAGCTCAGATGTATTTTCTATGATTAATAATTTCTATGTGTTAGTTACTTGCGTGATTTTAAGATCTTTTATCTTTTGTTTTGAATGACCACTCTAGGGATTATTTGGATTGATATTTGATGTACCCGAATCTCATGCTCCTTTGATGACTGCCCTCTTGGTGCTGGTTTTCGCATTTTATTAATTCAAATCAATGTCGATGGAGATGCTTTCTTTTGTTATATATTTTTATGATCATGCTTATTTTGGTATCCTATGAGTGATGATATGAATCTTGCCCTTGATGTGAGATGCTAGGATAAGAGAAAAGATGCTGTGAAAAAGGTGATTGCTGCAATGACAGTTGGGAAGGATGTCTCATCATTGTTCTGAATGTTCAATGGTGCATGCAAACAGAAATTTGGAGCTCAAAAAGCTTGTTTATTTGTCTCATAAATTGTGCTAAGCCAGCTGGATCTAGCTATACTTGCAGTCAATACTTTTGTGAAGGTAAGAGCCACTATGAGCCTACCATATTGTACAGATTATGTTTCCTTCAATGGTATTGATATGGACATCAGAATTCATAGTTCTTGTGAAGGGATTCTTTTCTTTGCTAAGTAGAGAACTCATTCGTTTTCTTTAAACTATTTTGAACTATGTGTTTCACAGTCTGCTAAGTCTGTTAAGTCTGCTTTGCTGTAATGCCTCTACTTGTGTTTTCTACTGAACTCTTAAATTATGAGCATTTCTGCTTTGCTGTAATGCCTCTACACATGTTTTTCTCATGAACTCTTAAATTATGAGCATTTCTGCAGGATTCACAGGATCCAAACCCTTTGATTCGTGCTTTGGCGGTAAGAACCATGGGATGCATTCGTGTTGATAAAATCACCGAATATCTATGTGACCCTCTTCAGAGATGTCTCAAGGTCGATTTTCTTGACTGATATAATTCTGTGTTTTCCTTCTTGTTAGAACATGCTCCTAGCATACATTTTGTATTTTCCTGTACACTTCCTGCAAATTTGAATCAACAATTTATTATTTGCCCTTTGATTTCATTTGAACCAGGATGATGATCCATATGTTCGCAAGACAGCATCTATATGCGTTGCTAAACTTTATGATATAAATGCTGAGTTAGTCGAGGATAGGGGTTTTCTGGAATCTCTCAGGGATTTGATCTCTGATAATAATCCAATGGTTGTAGCAAATGCTGTGGCAGCTCTTTCTGAAATTCAAGAGAACAGTAGCAGGCCTATCTTTGAGGTCACCAGCCACACTCTTTCAAAGCTCCTTACTGCTCTAAATGAGTGCACAGAGTAAGTTTGGTTGAAAATGTTATTGTCTTTTGGTTAAACCGCAAGAATTGAGTCCATTCTCACCACCATGCTGACATGGCATCAGAAAACGTATAGTTTAGACTGATGATGTATTGGTGAAGGATGCCAATTCAGTCTAAAACTACATACTGATTGTTTAAAAATAACTGTTTAGTTGGGTTGTATGAAATTGCTCTCGATGGTCAACAAGAAAAGAACCTTTTTCCCTAAGCAATATCTCATGTCAAAATAAATTTGTATTCCTCTTCATTTTAGTGTGTACTTATTGAAAGACTAAATATTATAGTTCCGGTTGTCCATATCTGCCTCAAAGTTGGTGATGGGTGCTTTCTATGCTCTATAATTAAGTGGTGTAATGTATGGTGAGTGCATGTTTGTATATGTGTTTGTGTGTGTATGTTCCAGTTCTCCTACAGTTATAATTATAATTCATAGCTTTCTGTATTGTATCTGAATAAATTAATATCATTACCCAAGAATTGTCTTTGTTTTTATATAGTTTTTATTTTTGTGCGCGAAGTAGAGGCATGTGCCATTATTGCTACACTCCTGAATTTGCCTTGCTGAAACCTTGAGATTGAGCTGTGTAATTGTTGCTCTTTGATAGAAGGGATAATGTCTGATATGGAAAAAAAGGGGGAAGAAAAATTTTGCTTTGAGAAAGGTGAAATTGATTGTTTGTGTTATGATTTAGAATTCTTTTGGCAGTTAACACATTGTTTCTTATGCCCTCTCCATGACCTTTTTTTTTGCTTTTTGTTGGTGGGAAAGGGTGGATGATTAGGTTGGAGTGGTTGTGTTTGGGTTCTAAAAACTACATTTACTGTTATCGTGCAATGTGAATTGTGATGCGCATTTGTACAGGTGGGGTCAAGTTTTCATATTGGATGCACTTTCCAAGTACAAGGCAGCTGATGCTCGTGAAGCTGAAAGCATAGTAGAACGAGTTACTCCACGATTACAACATGCAAATTGTGCAGTTGTACTTTCAGCTGTTAAGGTAATATTTGTTTTTTTTTGTTTTTTTGTTTTTTGAGTTTTTGGCATCTTGTCTTTATTAGTATTCTTAATGCCTAAAATAATTATCTGTTTATTGACTATTCATTGTTCATCTTTTGCCTCTTTTTGTGCTGTAGATGATCCTCCAACAAATGGAACTCATCACTAGTACTGATGTTGTTCGAAATCTTTGCAAAAAAATGGCTCCTCCTCTTGTAACATTACTCTCTGCTGAACCTGAGATACAATATGTTGCGTTAAGGAACATCAACCTTATTGTACAAAAGGCATTTTCACAATCCTTGCCCATGAAATCAAGAATTGATTTGATATCATTATCTTCAATTGATACCCCACACAAAAACAATAGGAGTTCTAGTTTCCTGCTTCATGTCCATCTTGCAGGTGGTGTTCTGGAAACTGTTTGTTTTCTAGGTATTTTTCTGCAAGTACAATGATCCAATTTATGTGAAGATGGAAAAATTAGAAATCATGATAAAGCTGGCTTCAGACCGAAATATAGACCAGGTACGTTAATTTGTTAATTCAAATCAATCTTATTCTTGTGTATTACTGATCAGAGTTTGTCCCCACTGGTAAATATTCTTACAGGTTCTATTGGAGTTCAAAGAGTATGCCACTGAAGTAGATGTAGATTTTGTCAGAAAGGCTGTTCGTGCTATTGGCCGTTGTGCCATAAAGTTAGAGAGGGCAGCGGAGCGATGCATCAGTGTTTTACTTGAGCTGATCAAGATTAAAGTAAACTATGTGGTTCAAGAGGCTATTATAGTTATCAAAGATATTTTTAGGAGATACCCTAATACGTAAGCTAACAGATTTTTGATGGTCCTGATTGCATATTATGATGGAATGACAGTTTCCTTCTCGCTGAAATTAATTTCCAATTTCTGTCCCTCTACAGTTATGAATCCATCATTGCAACACTCTGTGAGAGCTTAGACACTTTGGATGAACCAGAAGCAAAGGTATTTGTGTTCCAGATGAAATAATTGAATGGTTTTAAATCTTATGCTTTCTGTAATTTTCTAAATGCATATTTTTGTTTTATTTGTTTGTCACAGGCTTCAATGATCTGGATAATTGGTGAATATGCAGAAAGAATTGACAATGCTGATGAACTCCTTGAAAGCTTCTTGGAGAGTTTTCCTGAGGAGCCTGCACAAGTTCAATTGCAGTTGTTAACGGCAACTGTCAAACTTTTCTGAAGCCAACTGAAGGGCCACAGCAGATGATTCAGGTTTTATTTGTATAATTTTTGCTACTTTTTTTTTGATAAATAAACTGAGCAATATATTAATATAAAAATAAAGCAAAAAGAGAGTTGATACCCCCACTGTATACAGGAAGTATGTAGGAAAGGCTGACCTGTACAAAAGGAAAAGGCACCTCACCCGCTAGCACACCCCTAGAGAATACACAAAAGAATCCTGATAAAGTCCATCCTCCACCTTAATGAACCTTAGAAATTAACATGCTTACAAAAGGGGATTTAAGTCTAGTTAAGGAGAAGTGCACATCATCAAAGACTATACGGTTCCTTTCTTTCTAGATTGCCCAAATAAGACAAAGGGGCACCACCCTCCACAACTCTAGCCTCTTCTCAGCCAGGAACAAAGATCAACCCAAACAGATACTTTGCTTGAGTGGGGACAGACCAAGATAGGCCAAGGATAGAGATGAGACCCTGCCACAACCCCCAAATTGAAGTGCAGTGAATTAGGAGATGCTTCAGCTCCTCATCTGCTTTACCTCACAAGGGACATTTGCTAGCCATCTGAAAACTCCTCTTTTTAAGGTGCACTGTAGGAAACGTTTTTCCCCATCAAGCTTCCCATGAAAAAAAAACTCACTTTGGGGGGCACGTAACTATTCCAAAGCATATGCACGAGCTGTCGCTCAGAATTATCCTCCAAAAGAGCCACATTAGCCTTGACAGTATATAGGCCCTTCTTATCCCCTTTCCAGAAAAGTCTATCTTTCTCCTCCTGCTGCCAGTTTTTCTGTGCCATTCAGGCCTAAAATTGTTGAACCTCATCAACCTCCAAGTCATTTAAGGTCTGATAAAACTGGGGTTCCAAGCTCCCTTCCCTCTCCCATTATCCCAAACATCAGCGACCCTCACCCCTTGTGGATTGGCCAGACTGTACAAAGATGGGAAAACCTGACTCAGAACATCCTCCCCTCACCAACAGTCCTCCCAGAAACAAATTCTTCTACCATTCCCAAGGAAAAAAAAATTGTTCAGCTTCATCTGCTTGTTCTCCTTGCTAATGTCCTTCCAAAGGATAAAAAAACTGTCCAGCTTCCAGCTGTATTTCTCCCTGCTTTACTAATTTCTGATCAATTTGTCTGTTCTGGAGTTTTTGTTCATTCACTTTTTCAAACAGATTTTTAAATTATAATTCACCCACCTTCCTGACAGATAAGAATTTATTGGGCGTTATAGTTACCTGAACCAATCATGGGGTCTCTTTCAAGAAAATGTTGTCAGGAAGAGGTTCTGCTTTAATGTTCCATCCTGATAGGAAATTTTCCCCATTATATCTGAAACAAAAATGTTTTGTGTTCCTGGGCTAGATTGGTTGTTTGTGATGATTCTTTGATGTTTTGAAAGCTGGTGCATGACTAGGTTTTAAGAGGGGGGTTGGTGTTTTTGCTTCTTTTTGTTTCTTTTGTATAGGTATGGGGTCTTGTTGTATACATCCTGCATACTCTTTTGGGTTGTTTTGGTCAGCCCTCTTAATGAATTCCTTTTGCTTATCAAAAAAAAATCCATTTCTCACCTCAAATTTTATTATAAATATGTATTGCATGATGTTAATACTTTTATTAAGTCTCTTTCTTGAAAAAAGATTAAACTTGTGAAATTTTGATTATTAATATGTATGCATCTATGTTAATGCTTTATTGAGTCTCTTTCTTGAAAAAAAATTAACTTGTGATTCCAAATGAATTACGAAAATAAGTTTACAACTTAAGAATATGTTTGGTTTGCTGGATATAGCATGTAACAGGATAAAAGACTGGATGATATATCTTTATCATAATGTAAGGTTGATGAATAGGATCCTGAACATAGGAAAGATAAATGACAAAGATGACTTATCTAACCTCAATTTTAATATCTTTTTATATGAGTAGATTATATCAGTCATTTGCAAAATGAAAAATTTTGATTATTTTTTAAAATTTTAAAAGAGGAATACATGTGTATAGTACAATGTAAAATAATGTCAGCTATTTTTATTTATAATGTAATACATTTTTATATATAAATTCCAATATTTTAATTGTGAATATTATTAACAAAGAATCAACAAATTATTTGTTAAATTATTAAACTTGCGAGAGATTTCATATATTTTTAGTAGAAAATATTGAGATAAAATAAGAATATCAAAAGTTGAATACAGCCTATCAAAAAGAATATCAAAAGTTGAAATATAATTTGTTTTTTCACTTTACTTTTTATTCTTCCAACGAACCTAATATAAACATGATTGCTCATTGGATTTTATATCTTAGGATATTATTTCCACTTAACATAACATACAAGGATATGATACTGTATGGAAATGGAAATGATGTCCAAGGATATCATATCTAATTAGAAACAATATCCAAGGATATCATAGCTAAGTGTACCCTAATTGTTTATGAATTTGGTCTTTTTATATTTTTTTTGAACATGTTTTAAGTAAATGAGGCAAATATATTAAGAGCACTTCGAGCAGGTGCACAAGGTACACATGAAGCTAGTTTGTATAACAAATCTTTTTAAAGGGATGAGAAGGGTTAGGGAAGGTTTAGAGTTCAAGTCCCTTCAAGGGCAAAAGAATTTAACTATGAAAAAAATGTTTAAAAAACTCGTAAATGAATATAATTATGCCTATAAAAAGAAGGTATACACAAAGTAGACTTGTAGCAGCTGAATACAAGCAAAGGGAAATAGATACAACAAACCAACACTTGGAACACAAGACTTCACCCTAAAGCAGAGCAAAACATAAAAGCCTAGACTTAGCAACTTGTCCCTCTAAATTCCACAAACCCATAATCCTTACCTAAAGATTGGGCATTGGAGCACCAACCCTGCACAACTTCTATAATACTCCAAATCTAAGCAAAGGCAGATTACCTAGCCTCTTAGACAAACCACCAACAATGCTAAAACCACAATGTATAGTGTCACTTTCATACTATGTCCCACTGAATGCTTTAACTCCTCTCTTTTATGCATGAATTGTAGTAATTGATTGTGCATTCCAAATTATGAAGCTCCCTGATAACACGAGGCATGGAGGATAACCTTCTCTTGGGTATTCAAAACTCCGCTACCCTTTCTAGTTTCTATTTTTCTTAGCAAGGAAGAATTTTCTTCTCATGACCATCCATTGGCATCCCATAATCTTGTTAAAGGAGATAAATTTATGAAAGAAAGATCAAAGAGGTTCCTTATTGCTAAAAAAACCTTTACTAGGACTCTTGGAACCTGATATTCCTTTAACGTTGCACACTTCTATGGTCACCATCTTGGTATCTTGGGTTGTATCTTCAGGGATTCCTCCGCTAAACCCTTGTTAGAGATCACCCATAGGGGCTTTATGCTTCGCCACCTTTCTCCTCGATAAAGACCCATGTCTTATTCCCTCCAAGGAACCTAGCTTTTGGTTCTCCTAAAAGAGAAGTTCTCAATCTTTGGACAATGAAGAAGACCACCATCCCCTTTATAGACTAACTGGTAATCTTTGGACAAAGCTCTCAATCTTTGATCCATACATTGTCTTTTATTGATTTCATCGATTGGATGATTGTAAAATAGGGTAGGTGGTCTTTGCGCATCCTTGGTTGCCTAATCCTTGGGCATTTGCTTGTATACTTCATGTGTATGGATTCGCATCTTTCTAGGCTTCTTAATGCATTCCTTTTTTAATCTAAAAAATAAAATTTCCTTTTTAAGGTTGATATCGAGTTCCTCTATTTGAAATCACGTTGCCTTTTCCAAAGCTTCTAAAATTCATCTTCGACTTCTTTGTGTAAGGATCAGTAGAAAAACCCCCTAACAAGGGTCTCTCTTTTGATTGACCTACAACAAATGGAGTACTTCTACTAACCTGAGAGCATGGCAGAACTCCTAAGCTTTGAAGTTTACCAGCCAAAACACCTTGACCCCTTGGAAGACCTTTCCCTTTGAAGAAATCTATACAAACCTCTTTGTCTCTGAAGAGTGCACTGAAGAAAGGATGAGCCTTCCAGTATCGTTGTAACAACATTCCACCCTATAAAGTCTCCATTTTCCAATCAATGCTTGCTAAAAGGCTTCCCTCCATCACCCTGACTGGAAGACTCCACCCCATCCAAAAGATGATAGAAACTTAGATCACCAAATCTAATTCAACTGGAACATTTGTTCCAAGTGGATAAAAACACCACCACTTTGGAAATAGCTATCAATTTTTAAAAATATAACTAGAACCTTGATTTGACAAAAATAAACTTGTTTTTTTTCCCAGAAAGTGCTTTGACAAGAGAGGAGTATAAAGTAATTGGAGGGAATTTTTTGGTCCAAAAAAGGTTATATTTCATGTTTAAAGAGATTAAGCTTATTATTCCATATCATATATTTGCACGAAGAATGGAGTTTTCTCAGTCAAGTCCATGTACAAGGCCATTGGAACATATTAGACCTCCCGTGTCTTTTCCTATGAAGATTATCTGGGGCAATAGTGTGCAACCAAAGCTATGTTTCTTCACTTGGGAAGCAACATGGGGAAGGAATCTAACTTTAGATGAACTATAAAAAAGGGGTGTCTCTTGCAAATAGATGTTTCTTATGTCAAGAAAACGAGGAGACAGTGAATCACCTCCTACTCCATTGTGCAAAGACGGGTACTTTTGGAGTTGCTTCTCTCCCTTATTGGGGGGTGACATGGGTCAACCCCTTATTGGTACAAGATACCCTCTTGTGTTGGTACGGATCTTTAATTGCAAAGGACCGTAGAAGAATTTGGAAGGTGAAGCCATTGTGTATTTTTTGGGTATTTAGGCTAGGAATGGTATTGTTTTTAGGGATGAGGTTTTGTCTATACAAAAGGTTTAGTATTTTTTTTGTGCATCTTCTTTGTTCGGAGACAAATTGTTTTTTGTGGATGGTCCAGCCAAACTGAGTGCAGGTCATTGATTGGGTAGGCTCTAGTAGATAGGGGGTGGTGGGTCCGTCTTTTTTTTTTTGGTTGTCCTCTTTGATGGGGGTGATGTAAGTTCTCTTTTTGTACTCTATTGAGCCGCTATTTTAGCGTCTCTTTTTTAATACACTTCTCTTTTACTCATCAAAAAAATAAGTTAATAAAAAATAAACCTATATTTTTGGGAACTTTAGGCCTGATATATGTTATACATAAATTGGGGAATACAACTTTAGGCCTCTTTGGAACACATATTTCCTGCCCCCCCCCTCCTTTTGAGGAAGCAAAATTGTATATTAGTTGTGGAACCATATATGTTTACCACATGGCTTTGGGTTTGTTTCAATTTTTTAGTGGTCCAACCTAGGGTCTGTTCAAATTGCATTAAAATATGAGCTGTGGCCTTTCCTGTAACATGGGAAGGAATAGGATTTTCATTCCGATTGGTATACAATAATAAGACTCTTACTCTTCATAGTATGCATACGTATAAGCTTCTATTTTTATATTTTTTTTTCTTGAAATTAAGTGCTATGCTAGTCTTTAAACTGCTATTTTGCTTCAGATGCAAGCCCAAAGTTCTCAGGAACAGCACTTGCAAGACTCAGATCCTTCAAATCACATGTTTCTCACTGCATGTTTTCATGTTTTCAGGTAGTTTTGAATAATGCTACTGTAGAGACAGACAATCCTGATCTGCGGGATCGTGCATATATTTATTGGCGTCTTCTTTCAACTGATCCTGAGGTGTGTATTGGCCTAGCTTCTCTAATTATAAGTTTATATCCAATATATTATCCATTGGTTTGTTGAAATTAGAATGCATTAGTTTTTGCTTTAACTTCGAGGTGGATTGTGGTTGTATGCCAAATTACTTTCCCACTGGTGTCTCCTTACATAGGACACTATAAGCATGCTCCCAGCTCCAGTGCTGAAGTTATACCTTCTTGGGACCACTCTAAGCACTATTGACCTTATTCATTACTGTTCTACTTTCCCTCTCTCAGGCTGCTAAGGATGTTGTCCTAGCTGAGAAGCCTGTGATCGGCGATGATTCAAACTTACTCGATTCTTCTCTCCTCGATGAGCTTCTTGCCAACATTGCTACTTTGTCATCAGTGTATCACAAACCTCCTGATTCATTTGTAACTCGTATGAAGACTACACCACAAAGATCTGAAGAGGAGGAATATCCTGATGGGAGTGAAGCAGGGTACTCTGAATCATCTGCTCAGGCACCTGACAGTGGTGCATCACCTCCAATCAGCTCTAGTAGCGTTCCATATGCTTCACCCAAGCATCTGGCCACTACACAGGTTTCACCTCCACCAGCTGCTCCTGCCCAAGATTTACTTGGTGATCTAATAGGATTGGATAATGCTATCGTACCTGTTGATCAGCCTGTTGAACCTGCTGGGTGAGTAGGAGGGAACTCAAAGCCTCTGATTGGTGTATTAATATTTGAGATGCAAGATGTTTGGCTGATGGACTAATTTGGACATGTGCTAGAAATCCATCCTGGAATTATTGGAATAGTCCTTAGTTTTTATTTCCCGTAACTTAGGAGTTATCTGCAATATTAGATTATGGCTTTGGTTTATTTGCATTTTATTGAATTGCAATCCTTAAATCAGGTCTTCTTGTAGTTTGAATGAAACATCAGTTATAACTGTTACTCACATATCTTCTGAATTTCAACTGCAGCCCTCCTTTGCCTGTTCTGCTACCAGCATCAACTGGTCAAGGTTTACAAATTAGTGCACAGCTGGTCCAAAAGGATGGTCAAATATTTTACAGTATGTTATTTGAAAACAACTCACAGATCCCTCTTGATGGGTTCATGATTCAGTTTAACAAGAATACATTTGGACTTGCCGCAGCTGGACCTCTGCAGGTAGTTATTGCTTTCATGGCCTTGAATCAACTCTCGTTGAGGCTGTTTTAAATTTAAGTCCTCTTATACAGGTCCCGCAATTGCAACCTGGGACATCAGCAAGAACTCTTCTGCCTATGGTATTGTTCCAGAATATGGCTCCTGGTCCTCCGAACTCACTTCTGCAAGTTGCTGTTAAGAATAATCAACAACCAGTGTGGTATTTCAGTGATAATATCTTATTACTGGTTTTCTTCTCTGAGGATGGAAAAATGGAGCGTACAAGCTTTCTTGAGGTAAGCATACTTTCTGTATCCATTTCTCTTAGGTTGTGTTTGGTTCCTTGAAAGCACTAAGGAAAGAAAAAAAAATGTCAAGGAAAATAATTTCTTATGTTTGGGTCTAATGAAAAATTTCAAAGAAAGTCAAATATGAATAAAATTATTTAGAAACTTACATGTTCGTAAATAATTGAATCCTTGTATTGATGAGTTAAAATAAATAAAATTGATTTGAAGTGGTAAATAAAAGTAACAAATTGGATTTAACTATATTTTTATTTTCCTTTATATTTTTCTTTCTTTCTATTTTTCCTCTATTTCCTTCCCATTGCATTTTCCCTCATATTTTCTAGGAACCAAACATAGACTTGGTGTTTGAAACAAATTGATTTTTGTATATGGCAGTGGTGGTTCTCCTTGAAGGCTGGCTCAAGTGATAAAGGATTGGGGTGGGATTATGGGAGGTTTTGGGTTCAAGTCCCAATGCGGACAAGACAAACAAAAGCAAAGAAACATTTTTACCAATTAAAAAAAGAGTATATGGCAGTGGTGGGGGTATTAGCTCGTCATTTTGATGTTTCTTGTGGAGCTTACTTTTGTTAATAGGATGAATAGTAAGAAAATATGGAGCAATTCTAAGAAAATACTGTAGGATAACCCTTGAGGCTTGACTCAAGTGGCAAGGGGTTGTGTTGAACATGAGATTCCAAGTTCAATTCCCATCAACTCCCACCCAAAGAAAAAAGGAGGAAAAATTTTGTTTTGAAATATTTGGCTTGATGATTGTTAACACATAGATGAAAATTTTTGGAGAAGTGTACTACATTCTGTAGAGATGGTGTCTGGTTTGCCTGTTTTTGATTATATGAATTGGAAGCTGATGCTCAAATATATGTGTATTTCCATTCCCACCTCAGACATGGAAGTCCCTTCCTGATTCAAATGAGGTGTCGAAGGAGTTTCCAGGCATTATGGTGAACAGTTTGGAAGGCATCCTAGAGCGCTTAGCTGCATCAAATGTCTTCTTCATTGCAAAGCGGAAGCATGCAAACCAGGAGGTGCTGTATCTCTCTGCTCAGGTCCCCCGAGGAATCCCATTTTTGATCGAACTCACTCTCACTGCTGGGGCCCCAGGGGTCAAGTGTGCAATCAAGACTCCAAGCCCTGAAATGGCTCCTCTCTTCTTTGAATCCATTGAGATCCTCCTTAGAGGTTGATTCTGTTCTCTACATATCTTCCGCTTTTTTTTCATTATTCCATGTAAAAGAAAACAAAAAATGGAAAAAAAAAAAGAAAAAAAAAAGAAGTCCATATTGGATACTGAGGCTTTTGTAGCTTGTTTTTTGTATTCTACCCCCCCACTCAATACCCGTGTTGCTATTTCAAATGATGATGTTAGTTGGTTGAAATCGAGATCCTCTCTTGCAAGACAACTACATTTTGTCAGACGTTATTTTTCAAATTTCAATGCGTAACCAAATTTCTACATGCCAAAATAGGTTTTTTTTTTTTACTAGAATAATTGTTGTTTAACTGAGTAAAGGCAAGGTCCTCCCGGCTCAGAAGTCAGACCTATTAGTCTTAGTCAGAGGTGTTGAACAGGGGCAGCAAAGGTGCTGAAATGGATCCTGATTCAAAATCCTAAACCTAGGACAGATGTATTTGGTACTGGAATCATTCTACCCGCTAGAGTCTTTAAGCTAACTGCTCAGCAGGGTTTAAAGTTGATATCTTTGATTTTGAATGCTTCAATCCAACTCCTTTGAATCTGAGTATCGGTGGGCCTTTGTCTGAACCCCCAGGTGGTGGGGGCCGCTGCCCAGCAGGGATAATTGGTCCGACTACCACTTTCATATAAATTATTATGGCTGGGACAATTGTACAATGGTTTGATGCATATTAGATTATTAACATTAAGCAAATATGCCTGTCATGTCTGACTCATGTGGTGGTTGGGAGCTCAACATGTTAAAAAGGTAAGGCATAGGGAGGGGAAGAGTATCCGGTGAGGGAGAGTCCTTGGTTCGAGTCCCTTTTGGTAATCTTTCTTCTTATATTTTTACTATTTTCCTTCAACCCACCTAAGGTAATAGAATATAAATTTTTAATGTTTTAAAAGCCGGATCGATGATTGAACTGGAAAAGTTATTGATTCACGGTTCATTGGTCGAACCGATGGTCGAACCGTGGTTGAATCGGTGATGTTATAAATATATGATTAATATATAATTAAAATTAAAAAATAATTAAAAATGGATTTGATCGTTCAATCGTCGATTTGATTGGTTCAATTGCCGATTTGATCGGTTTATACATATTCAAAGAAAAGAGGTTTTAACCTTTGAATCAGATCGGTTTTTGATTGTTTAATCGTCGATTTGATTGGTTCAATTGCCGATTTGATCGGTTCATACATGTTCAAAGAAAAAAGGTTTTAACCTTTGAACTAGACCGGTTTTATTACCGATTCACGGTCCAATCAGTTGGACTAACAGATCCGATCCGATTTTTAAAACATTGTAATTTTTTTAATATTATTCATCTATTAATTTTAAGGGTAATTGATGTCAAATATATACTATTTAAACAAGTTATTTCATTATGTTCTCTTGTAAAATGTGAACCAACGCTCCAAATTGACTGGAAAATGTGATACTAATTATTATAAATTAATGTTCACATACCTAGTTGAATTGACAAAGCGTTCAAAGTTTACAAAAGCAGAACATTTGAGGAGGAGTCACAACTTCAAGTCCCAGTGGCAACAATTTACGATATTGTAATAAAGTGCTTGGTTGTAAAAAAAAAAAAAAAAAAAAATTAAAATTATTTTTCAAATATTAAATTATTAACATTTTACAAATTTGATTAATTATTTAAAATTATTTTAATGAATTTAGAATTTATAATAGTGATTACGATCAAAACTAAGAAGAAATTAATAAAAGAACATGAAGTTAAATTGTGAAAACAAGATAACTAACATTAGCCACATGTACATGCAAAGTTACTCTCCCAAGGCGAAAAAGTCTTGATAAAACCAGGTTGCCCAGGTCATTCCTATTTTTATATGAGCTCCTTTCTTGTCAGTCTCTTTATGTCAAGAGTTGTAGAGAATGATGAACTTCTTCAGGTGGGACACGAAAAATAATGGGGAAAGGTGCATCCACCGGATTAAATGGAACACCCCTATTTGAGAAAGATGCAAGGTGGTATGGGTTTCTAGAGCCTACACACCTTCAACTTAGCAATGCTGGGTAAGCACGCTTGGAACTTCATCTCTAACCCTTATACCCTAGCTAGTCGATTTATCAAAGCTAAATATTTTCCGCATGTGAACTTCTTATTCGCTCAACTGGGGTCAAACCCGTGCTGCACTTGGAAGAGTATATCGTCATCACAATTCATCCTCAAACACAGGTGTAGATGGCATATAGGAGATGGAATCTCTATTAATATATGACATGAACCTTGGTTGAAAGATGATGCTAATTTCAGACTTTTCACTCCCATGATTGAGGGCCTAGAATCCCTATGGGTTTGAGACCTTTTCTATGACGCCCCAAATCCCGGGAGTCTGTTGATCACCATCAGCTTGCGGAATTTCCGTGGACATCATATGACTTGATGCCACCTCATTATTTTCCCATTTATTGGGTCCCGTAACTTAAAAGTTTCAGGTTGTATCTCCTTGATGCTGAAGCTTGATGAGTAGAACTCACGTGCTTAAGTCAGGGCCTCCCGATACGAACCAGCGGAAAAAGCAAAAAGGGAGGCGGCCGGTCTGATGTCGTGACATTGCATCAATGTCCCTTGAGTATCGCGACATCGGGCACTTTCTTGTCCCTGTCTTTGAGCATCAGCACGCCCGTATCCGATGTCCGCAGCGATGTTGCGGCGTCGGCTACTGTCTTAGCGACATCGGCTACTCCAATGTCGTGACATCGAGCTCTGCTTGTCGATATCCGCGACGCTCGTTTACTCAATGTTGCGACATCGAAACCTTTGCACGACCAATGTCGCGATACTAGGCATCCTACCTCTCCAATGTCACGACGATGTCACGACATCAACTACTCAATGTCGTGACATTAGGCACTCTGCTTGACTAATGTCGTGACACGGGCATCTGCTGTCTAATGTCGTAACATCGAAGCACTGCACTTGTCGATGTTGCGATACGGGCGGCTGTGACCGCCTCATTTGCTAGAAATTCAGTTGACTGCCGTCCACCGCTGAAACACTCGTGAATGTCGGTGACCCGACATCTCTCCATCGGCGAAGTCTCCTTTATGCGGGGACTCTGCCCATATACAGCTGTCCCCAAACGATCAATATAATCATAACATGATAAAGCAGCCGCCCAGGCCCATACACAGTACTCATCAATATATACCAACTATATACAATAGTTCTAAGAGTTAAAAGTTTACTCTTTTACAACATATATTAAAATTCTAGAATTCTAATACATGTACTACATCATACAACACCAAAGCCACACCCCGGCTTTCTTCTCAAACTCGTCCTCTAGGATGAGCCGTCTCCTCGTGCGCTCCCTGTACCTGAAATAATATAATTCCCTCGACAGGGTGAGCTAATGCCCAGTAGTGGAATCACCACTAAATGAGTTACTTTCCACCTAATTGCATATCTGATAACAAAGTAAACACACATTCGAGCAAATTCGATCTGCTTGAATGCAATGACTGACCCATGTCAGGAGTCCTCATAGGCTTCCTCACACTTGCCTAAGCCATGTATGAGAAACATTATTTTCAAAACAAAGGTATTTGTTTTTAATTTTGGACAACCCTCCGATATAAGTAGTGGATCGACTCCGATGTTCTATTTAGTGGACAACCCTCCGATGTATATCAATTGGGCCGACTCCGACGATTGATATTTTTTATGGACTACCCTCCGATATTGTAATGGACACACTCAGTATTATTATTATTAATTCGACCCTCCGAAACAATTCTCTCGAGAACCACCTCATGCACTTGCCCATTGTTACAGGGTCTTGATGCGTATAAGATACATGATGCCAATTCGATACAATTCATATAACACATGCAAATATATATAACATGATATACATTTATAAATTTAATCACACAAACATGTTGTACGTTTCACAATCCATTACACGAAATTAGCTCACTTGGGCACAATTAACAAACACAGTAATTCTTGAATTACTACACCAGCTTTCTGTTCTACAAGAATTAATTCGTGAACACTATTAACGTGGTGATAAAACCCTGCATTTCTTGTTCACGGTCAATCATCAATTGGTTCACTTTGTGAACTCGAATTTCCACGGCCATTTCCATTTCATACAAACTGACACATGATTTATATACAAGCACAACCCAGTAATGGCAGAAGGCCGTGATCCTGGACTGCACAAATTGGATTGAAAATTTTCCTAACAATTCGGTTCCAAGATTTGGGAAATGGTTAAATAACCACTCTGGCTTGATGACTTCAATATCGTAAACACACTTAAGTAAAGTGTAAAGCTCAAGTAGGATGAAACCCACACCTCAATTTGTAAAGAAACTCCTCAGCCGGAGCCGCGCGTGAGCCTCAACAACGTGGGCGACTTTCCTTCTTGTCCT
Organism: Tetrastigma voinierianum; assembly: GCA_016808115.1. Classification (NCBI taxonomy): domain Eukaryota; kingdom Viridiplantae; phylum Streptophyta; class Magnoliopsida; order Vitales; family Vitaceae; genus Tetrastigma; species Tetrastigma voinierianum. The sequence goes on from JAEQBH010007012.1 coordinate 91,361, forward strand.
GACGAATTCCGACGGTCGGATTTCCCAGAAACCTAGAGAGAAGCTACACTTTCTCTCACTAAAATATTAAAAAACCAGCTACTGCATCTTTTTTTTCCCCTTTCACGTTTTTCCCTTTGGCTTCTTAAGGAAGAAGGCCATTATTGGCTAATTTGTCTTATTATCATTTAACTATTCACCTAATGCCTTCAAATCTCGGATTTTCGACATTTGGCACTATCTCGGCTGTCCATTCCCATCATTTCTCTACTCATGCAACTTATATCCACATGAGTCGTATTATATATGACTTTTCACATCAAACTCGTTTCGACACAGATACTTGGCGCACGGAAAAGCGCACAATTATTGTCTCGAATTGATGTGGTAGCTAGATTTCGCGAGAAGATTCCAACAGTGAAATCCGTTTCTTCATCCGAGATCTAGAGAATAAATTTTGGATTTTTGACCAAAATTACGATTTTACCCTTTTTCCAGAAATTGGAATTTTCTAGGGTTTTACACATCCTGCCTGTCCAATGTCGCAACATTAGCTTCCCAATATCACGACATCAGACACTCTGCCTATCTTGTCTAATGTCGCGACATCAGCTACTTAATGTCGCGACTTTAGGCACTTTGCCTATCAATGTCGCAACACCAGGCATCCTGCTTCTCCAATGTCGCGACGATGTCACGACATCAGCTACTCAATGTCGCAACATCAAATACTCTACCTAACGATGTCGCGGCGCAAGCATCTTGCCTCTCGATGCCGATGATGTCGCCGATCGACTACTTAATGGCTGCGACGCCGGGCCTCTGCACGACAAATCTTCGACACGGGCATCTGCCGCATCGATGTCGCGACATCTGCTACTCAAATTCGCGACATTAGCTATTCAATGTCGCGACATCAACTACCAAATGTCATCATCCAGTGCCTACGTATCGTGTCACGACACCAAGCATCCTGCCATCGATGTCACGAAGCGATGTCGCCCGAGCATCATTCCTAAAGGGTCGCCGAACGCGCCGAGGGCGCTCGGCTACCATCCAGTAATGCGACGCGAGCATCCACCGCGCAGTCGATGTTGCCCGGTAGTGTTGCGACGTGGCTGCTCGATGTCGCGACGTCGGAGGCGTCCTTGTTGACGATGTCGTGACACTAGGCATCTTGCACGTCGATGTCGTGATGATGCTAGTGACATCTCGGCTGTCATGCGACGCCGGGCTCTAGCGTCACGATGTCACGACCTGGGCGATACGCATCGATATCGCCCTGATGTCGCGACATTGCGTTTTGGCTCAACCTATAGTCCCAATTTTTCTTCTCTTTTAGATCAAACCTCTTTCCTTGGAGGCTCTGCAGTAGACTGCCACGATATCTGAGAAACAGCCTCGAGGCTCGATATGCATACATACAACAGCAAGGGTATATTAAAGAAAAAATCCTATAGGAGTTCGATTTACAACTCTTTTGCCTGTTACACATTGGACAGTTTGTTCAAAACTTTACAAAAATGATTATAAAGCCACAAATCGGCTTTCTTCCTCTCTTGGCCTCCCGGATGAAATTTGTTCGAGTGGCGCTGTCCCTTTGAAATGTTATTCCTTATAGGGTGAGTCACTTTGATAGAAAAGTCTCTGAGATTCTCCCCATAAGCCTGTCATGATGTACACTTACATCTACATTCCAACATAAGAATATGCTAATTCTAACTTGAAATCATACATGCCATGCTATGAAATGAGATGAGACTCACTCATGCACCCTGCTCGAGTCCTTACCTACTCCTACCATACCTGAGTCCTTACCGACTCCTATCACACAGTGCGATGTCCATGTGTGATAAAATACGTAATTATGGATGACATCCAATGATCATTTTCAAACAAAATTCATTTGTTTATAAACCAAAAGCTTTTTGGATGTTATACCTCAATTATCATTTTTATTTACAAATCATGTGTCTTTTTGTAGGGTAGCGAATTTCTGGGTTCTCATCGTAGGCTTTACACGCCTTTCAACACTTTTATTGCCTTGCACCGCTGAAAATATCTCTAACCACAATTGACGGGTCTTTCACTTGAGGGGGTGTCTAGGGGCTTGCTAATACTCGATATATATTTTCTTTACCACATTATTCAATCGTATGACTCTGTTTGGCTTTGTCCCACTTGGTAGGCCCGCAATTAAACACGAACCATGATATTTGATTCTTGACCATGCACTCACACCCATTCAATGTAATGTCCCCATGCATATGCAATGTAGTATGCCATTGCACGTTATATCATGCCACATGCATAATGAATGCTACATGGACAATGCTAAAACCGTACACTTCACCATGTACTATGGACAATCATATCGATGCATACAATCTCCATAGAATCACACATATATCAACATCTTATCACACAACTACCACTAAGCATGTTATTCAAAATTAAGCAATAACACCCTTGATCCTTAAGATTTAAGTGATGCAATATATGCCCACAAACAGTCCACACAGCGGCCTCCAATCAAGCCACCTTGAAATCGTTACAAATGGTCTTCGAGTGGCCCCACTGCGGGCTACTAGCAGTCCACAAAGTTGGTTATACCTAAGCAAAGAACTGGCCACGAAAACGGTCAGAAAGGGCTCTAAACCATCCTGCGGTTTAAAGCGCTCCTTGTTTGGCAGATAGGCCATTAGGACCCTATATCGATATTTCCCTTCGCTTGACCCCTTAGGGTGGAAATAAATCAGAGTATAAAGAATCCATATCTCTTGGAGCGTAGAAGAACCGTTGGAGCCTTGAGAAGGCCTCTAACCTCAAACCTCAGTTTAAAGTAAAATTTCCTATTTTGGATTTTCGGTGAAATCCCGCGATTTTAGTACGTACGCGTAGCCCTCGTTGAGCAAATAAACTTTAAATTCTGACTTACGGATCTCTATAAATCTGAGAAAGATGTTTGGATCTCCTTCTTTCTCTCCTCCATCTCTCTCCCACGGTCGACTTACGGAAAATATGGATTTTCCCCTCCAGCCTTATCCTTTTAACACACTATTTATAGTGCAGAGGAATCATGGATCATATTGTGCCACAATGTCCCAGTTCATTAGTTATTTGGGTTTCTATTTTGCCCGAAACGACATTATTTCTCCCTGATTTAAGTTCAAACTATTTCATATGAACTTTATTTAAATTATTTCCCTCACTTTCAAGCTTTTCTCAAAATCTCGCTTTCGGGGTTCACTCAGTACCCATTACCTCGAAAATTGTGGAAATCATCTTATCTGGTCGGCGAAGTCGCTAGTTAAATTGTGACCCCCGAAAGCGGGGTGTGGTTGACAACATCGGCTGCGGAATAATCATGGATGTCGGGCAACGAGCCGCCACTCATGTCAGGCGAAGTCTCCGCTGTACGGAATGCAGTCCTGAAGCTTGTCCCGACAATCAGCTTATGGCCCCTTAGGGTTCCATATAATTAAAATGAGTAAAAATGGCCACATGGGCCCTGCATTAATATTCTAAGCAAACATCAACTATCTGATAGTTAGAGTTCAATAAGTACTTTTAATTCCTTATAATACAAATTACAACATTAATAAATGTTATACAATAACTATCAAAACCCTTGAGAGTGGCTTTCTTCTCAGCTTGACCTCTAATGAGTGTAGCCTTTTCGATCGCTCCTGTGCTTGAAATGGTGATCCGCCGACGGGGTGAGCAAAGCCCGGTAGTGATAATTTTCTACATGGGTGCTCGTCTAAGTGCGCATCGCGTGGCAAACAATCACATTCAAGCAATTTCATGAACCTACTCGAGATGTCTATATGGCCCGATCCGTGTCCCTAGTCCTCAGAGCTCCCTCACATATGCTGGCTAGGATGCGGTAAAAATGTCAGGTTTGAAAACAAAGCTTTTTGTTCTCGAAACTTACTGCGGATTTCGGTAAAAATATTGGACTACCCTCAGTGAATTCTTTGGATAACTCTAAAGCAGTCATGGTCCTCATCCCGAGTATGATCACATTTGGAGCGATCCTGAATGATTCTTGGAAAATCTTCCTTGAAATTCCTTTCTAAAACATTTTCATTTTGTTTCATTTCATGTCATGCTCACTCCTACAATATTCTAGAGATTGCCACAGAGTGCATATGGAATGCATGATCTGCGTCCCAAGCATTCATGCTAATATATTCACATGCATATATATTAACATAATTAAATCACATAAATCATGTTATGCAAATTTTCACCATCAATACACCAAAATGAGCTTACATGGGCTAATTAGCAAACATAAGCAATTCATTTTGAATTACTTACAAAACACATTTTCACACCAAGAAAATCATGTCACTATTCATGTGAACAGTGAAACCCTCGGGTTACTATTCATGGCCACCAAACTTAGGAATTTTTCTCCACTGGAGTTCAAAATTTATTGAGGCTAGAGATTCACGAATTTAAAACAAACCTTAGAACATTCATAACCATTTACATGGCTATTAGCCAGATCACTTATAAGTAGAAAAGATCTACCTCTTGAGTTAATGGAACTCACAATCGGTGCCCACGCGTAGCCCTCGCCGCGATAGAGCAACCTACTTCTTGCTAAAGTCGAGCGGGTGTCGGAGTTAATGGGAGAAATCTAGAGAGAAGGAGCTCACTTCTCTCTAAAAATCGAGATCTCGACCCTTTGCATCTCCCTTTAATACTTTACGTTTTTTTGGTCTTTTGAAGAGTGAATCTTGTTTCATCTTTTGTCTCATTATCATTTACAATTCCATAAATTCCTAATGTGTCCATTTTTCTAAATTTTTGACACTTGGCACTATCTAGGCCGTCCATTTCTATCATCGCTCTAATCTTGCAACTCTTGTCATACAGAGTACATATGTGGGTGATTTTGTCACATCACATGTCTCTCAGGCAGTTTTCACGATTGCGGAGCACCGGTGCCTCGAAGCGTGAAATTTTGATTGTGCAGGGTCGATGAAATTCGACATGGTAGCTAGATTTGTGAGGCGATTCCAGCGGTGAATTAGTTTCGATCATCAGAGATCTAGAAAATTTCGAATTTTCTGTGGAACCATTTACATTTTCAGAAAATTGGAATTTTCTTGGATCTTACGATGCCCTCCTTAAAAGGAATTTGTTGAGAGTGCGGACAATCACAACCATTCACATGCATATGCAGCGTGCACTTACCCGTGCATGTAAACTAGTCCATTTAAGTACTAAGCATTCATACGTGCCTTCATCCCTAAACGAGAGGGATAGGTGGCCCACATCGTGTTCTTGCGGCTACATGTTGACTCCTCATCATGGTGTTGCCATAACACCCTCACTGGCACCTCATGGTCTTGCGTCTCAAAACGATCATTGTCCTATAATGCATCTTGGTCCTCCCTCGAAGGTCATCAGTGTCAACCTCAATCTCTCCCACTAATCCCTTACATGAGATGGATGCGGGTGTACCTCTTGGAACATGGAGACGTGAAATACTTCGTGGACACCGGCATCTTTGGGCGATAAAGCCAAGTGAGTGCGCTCTGATGCCCTACCTCACCAAGTATACGAAGGGCTGTGCTTGCTCTACGATAGGCCGCCGCTAGAGACACAGTGGCTCCTCTCTTGACATCACCTTGAGGCGTGATCTCCAACCTCAAACTCAGAATTCGGCGTCGTGCCTGGCGTAGCTCTTCTCTAGGCTCCGGGTGAGAAGGCATTTGTCGTATCAAACTCACCTTCACCGGAGGTGTCTGTCGAATCAGGACCGAGTTATGGAGCTCTCTCCTACCTCGGTCGACATATGATGATCTACATGGCCTCCTTACAATGCCTCATATGGTGCCATCTGTACGCTCGTGATAGCTGTTGTTGTAGGCGGGTCGCTAGAGGCAGTCACTCTTCCAACTACCCTTATGATCTGGGCCAGCGTACTCGCGACGCATTATAACACCTATAGTCCTTTCGATTGACCCATTAAATGCGTGGGTTGGAAGAATTTGTACTCATGGTCGGTAGGTGTGCCCAGCTAGCCTTTTGAAACTCTTCGAGTGCGTCGTAAACCTCGGTCTCTATCGACACTATGGATCTAGGTACTCCATGTGTGGGACTATCTCGAATATACAACCGGCGAATCTCTCGAATGAGAAGGTCATCCACACGACTAGAAAATGTGCCGACTTCATGGCTAGGTCCTGTATCTGCTTATCATGTCTACGTAGTTATCTGTGGCAAGTGGGTCACAAAATCCATCTTGACGTGCTCCCACTTCCACTTTCTGACCACATCTAATGGCATTTGGAAGTAGCCTTGGCGGCTTTTGGTGCTCGGCCTTAACTTTCTTGACATGTGAGACATCGTCGAGCAGAGTCCCCTACGTGTCTCTTCGTCCCGCTCGATGAAATCTTGTGACGAATCTGGTGCATCTTCTTGCCACTGGATGCATGGCAAATCGAAGCGATTGAAACTCTGAGAATCTCACTCTATCAAATCGGTCAATTGGGAACCACTATACGATCCTCCTATAAGAAAAGAAGACTACGATCACGTGGAGCGGTCTAGCCCTAAATCACATACTGGCGCCGGTCCACGATGGACACTATCTCCACGTCCTCCCAGCGTGCCTGTGGCCTTGAATCCAGGGATCACCGTCAACCAGCGGAACCCTCGTGAATGTCGGGTGGCCAGAGCATTTCTCCTGAATCGGGTGAGTCTCCTTTGTACGGGAGCTGCGGGATACATAGCTTTTGTATATAACCTGTCCCGACAATCAATATAACATATGAGTGAAAACGGCCACTTGGGCTAAGCCAATACTCATCAATAACATCAGCTATATACAATAGTTTCAAGAGTTAAGAAGTTACTCTTATATAAACACATATAAACATAGAGTTCTAATACATGTGTACATAACCAAACCAAAGCCACAACTAAACTTTCTTCTAAATGGCCTCTAAGATGGCGAGTCTCCTCGATCACTCCTTTGTGCCTGAAAATATGTTCCTCGACAGGTGAGCTATTACTTGATGATGGAATCACCTAAATGGGCTACTCTCCACCCTAAGTGCATATGCAATGCTCAGTAAAAACAAACATTCAAGTAAATCGTGATCTGCGAATGTCTGCATCACTCAACTCATATCTCGAGTCCTCGTATTTCCTCATGACTTTACTTTAAGCCCGCGTATGAAACCTTATTTTCAACAAAATGTTTGTTTGTATTTGTAGACTGACCCTCCGATATAAGTAGTGGTACATTTCCAGATGTTATATTTAATTGGACTACCCTCAGAGATATCAATTGGGCCGACTCAGACGATTGATATTTTATATGGACTAATCCTTCGATAATTATTATTTTTTTAACCAACCCTCAGAAACCGTTACCAAGAATCGCATATCGCTCTTTCCTATCGTCACAAGATTGCTTGGTCATATCTGGAATGCATGATGCAATTCCATTTCAATTCTATAACACATGCAAATATATAAACATGCATATATTCACATAATTTAAATCACCTGAGCATGTTATGTAATTTCCACAATCCATTACACAAGAATTAGCTCACGTGGGCTAATTATCAAACAGTAATTCAGCGAATTACTCGACGAACACAATTTCTGAAATTTGATTTTAGTGTCACTATTCACATGAGCAGTAAAACCCTCGGGTTCTTGTTCACATTTATCATCGATCATCGGTTCGCTGGGAACTGAATTTCGTCTGCGTTCATTATCATTCGAGCCAATACATGATTTATAGCATAAACCCACCTCCTAACCATCCAATAGTGACTTCTGCTTGTCCAAAGCAGATTAAAAAATTTCCTGATTCGGTCCCGAGTTTTAGGTGTCAACTGACCGTTGAGGCCTCAAACAAACTCAAACATTATATAGCACTTAAATCAAGAGTAAAACTCAAGTGGGATAAAACCCCTACCTCATGAAGTTTGTCGAAACTCCTCAAATCAGGTATCCACGCGTTGCCCTCGCCGCGTAGTACAGCTTTGCTTCTTGTCGACGGTGTAGGCGATCGGATCGTCAAAATCTAGAGAAGTCAAGCTATACAGATTCAAAAACACAACATTCTGCATCCCCTTCCTTTCCCAGCACGTTTTGCCTCTTTTTTAATTTGGGAAGACAACACTATTTGAGATTTGTCTTTTTCCTCATTAAATTTCGAATGGCAGTCCCCATGTCCGCTTCTTTCCCCGGTTTTGACATGGCGTATCTGGTAGTCAGTTTCGTCGTTTCTGACCGTGCGGCGTGTGTCACATGAGGTATATGTTATAAGGTGACTTTTGTCACGTCGAAGTCGTTTCATGGCGCAGGCACTCGATGCTTGACGTGTAATTACGTGTCTGGAATCGGCGAGGTCGGCGTGTTAGCTAGATTTGGACAATTCCAGCGATTGAATCCGTTTCGTCATCCGAGATCCAGAGAATAAATTTCGGATTTTCATCGAAATTACGATTTTACCATTTTTCCAGAAATTGGAATTTTCTCGGGTCTTACATACCCTGAGCTTACTCACGGTACTATAGCCCAAACTGTCCCACAGTCTCGAGCATTCGCCACTCCCGGGAAGCTATACTGTGATGCTCCCTTGACTTAGGCGGCGCATCGAGTAACCATGTTGCCTTACGGGATGGTAATGCAAAGTGAAGTCATAATCCCTCTGAACTCCGTCCATCTGCGTTGCCTCATATTGAGGTCTGGCTGCGTGAAAATATGCGGACTTTTATGGTATGAGGTACACCTCGAACTCCTCATTGTATAAGTAGTGGCGCCAAATCTTAGCGAAGACCGTGTGACTCCATGTCATGTGTGGGATAATTACTTGCTCATGGTTCTTTAATTGTGAGAACCCATGCGCTACTACCCTCCGGGGCGCATCCAAGCATCTGATCAGGCCCTCGAGGCATCTGTACAACGTATCCTTATCCTGTCAGGGACTGCTCCAGAATGGGGCTTGGTAGTAAGCCTCCTCATTGACTCTGGAATGCCTCCTGCATCCTATGTTGATCAAACTTGACCTCCTTAGGGTGTCAATCTCGTCATGGAGTGCTCTGTCGGAGAAATCCTCAATGAATCTCTGTAATACCTAGCGATCGAAACTACGTATCTCAGGCGATTTCGGCCTCCCGACTCATCACGGCCTCGACCTTCTGCGGGTCCCGCGACCGCTGATGCGACACCACGTGTCCCGAAAATCTCGCCCCGATGGCAAGGCTTCGCACTTACTAAAAACTTAGCGTACGGTGATGGTCTCGGCAAGCTGTAAAACAATCCTCAAGTGATACTCATGCTCCCACTTTGACTGGGAGTAGATCAAAATGTCATCCATGAAGACTATGACAAACTGATCTAGATAGGGTTGGAGTACCCTATGCATGAGGTCCATGAATCTTTGCTAGCGCGTCGTCGATCAAAGGGCATCAGGAGCTTCAAGTGCCCATGCTTGCGTCACAAACCACATCTTAGGGATATGCGTCTCCATAACCCTCAGGCGATGGTAACCGGTCACGAAGGTCTATCTTGGAAGTAGACTCGCTTCTCTTGATCAAACAAATCATCAATCTGGCGATAGGTGGGGATTCTTGATGGTAACCACATTCCAGTGTCTGTGATCAATGCCACCGATTGAAGGGTCTTGTCTTTCTTAACCGCCAAATAGAAGCCAGGAATTGCCCCGTGGTGAAGTGCTCGGTCTAATGAACCCCCTTGTCAGTAGCTCGTAGATGGACTTTGAGTTCTACCTTCAGCCCGGTTTCCATCTGTGCGGAGTCATAGAGATGGGCGAAATCTTGAGGTGTAACTCGTCACGAAGTCTCTGAGCCCTCTGGATGATCCGTGCTTTCATCGAGAAAAACATCCTCGTACTCGTAGACTACTCGAGGTAGAATCAAGTCTGGTCTCACCTCGTCCTCTAGGGTAAGGCTAAGCTGTGACAGCGGTGTCTAACACACGGACTCGTACCTTTGTGTAGGCGAAATATCATCTTGTCCCACAGTACAACCACGATGCGGATTACGCGTGTAAGTGATAACCCTCTGCGCTCCGCGATCGATGCTGACTCTGTAGGTATCGACCAATCCATCCCTAGGATGACGTCGAACTACGACATGTCCATGATCCTTAAGTCCCACTTTGTAGGTAGAGTCACGAGATCTATCTATGACCATGACATATCATCCTATCCTGCCCCAATCCTGGGAGAACTCACATCTGGCTCCTCCCGAGGCCTCGGCCTCTAAGCCCAGCTCTGTCACAGCGATGCGGCGATAAATGAATGCGGCAGACGAGAATCAAATAACCTCTTGCCCATAGGCGAGATAGAAAAAAATGTACCTGTATAACTAGGCGATCACTAACTCGGCCAGGTGGTGTGATGGCGTGAACCAGCCTTGAACCCTTGATGTCCTTGCACTGTGGGCTGGATCGCTGCCCCTCGGCCCATAGTCACGGCCTCTTTGGCTGCACAGTAGCAGGAGGTGCGAGTGCAGCTCCACGAGGCTGAGGCAGCTCCTCGGCTGTCTGGGCTGTGGAGGAATTTATTGTATCCTCTGTCTGGTGGCCGGGGGCTGCTGTGATCCCAAAACCGTGGGATCACTTATCTCTGGGAATGATCCCTCGTGATATGTCGGTACATTGGCAATGGTAGCACACCATGCGCCCTGCTTTGATCGAAGGCTTTCGATATGTCCACGGCGGATGGTGTGACCACTGGAGACCCTCGTGAACTAGAAGCCCTCTCTTCTTTCCCCGACTGAAGAAGACACTCTCCTTCCTCTGCTCTTGCTGCCCATCCAGGAGTGCTCAGAGCATCTACATCTCTCTCTCTATGGTCGGGATGTCTAATATGGAGTCCATGTCTGTGGCGAAGTCACCAATCCTGCCCCAAATGGACAACTTTAGCCCATTCTCGAATCTCCTAACCTTGGCCATGTCGGTGGTCACGTAATCATCAGCAAAATGGGCTAACTCCGTGAATCTGTACGCTCCGTCACGCTCATCGTCTTGGCTGGCTCTAGGAACTGCGGGCAGCCATGCCTCGCGGTATCGGAAAATACTTACCCATGAGCGACTCACGGAGACTGCGCGTGTCATTGCCTCACAGATCTCTGAAATTAACATGATTCCACCATGCGGGCCTCACCCTCTATTGGAACATGGCTAATTACAATCACAGTCGTAATCGGAGGTAATCTCAGCAGCGCTAACACCTTCTTATTTTGCGTGAACCAATGGTGCGCCTGTGGATCTCCTCCCCCTTGTGAATGTCGGAGGATGATACTGCTAAACCTGCGGAGTTCTCGGACCCCTCACGACTACTGCTATACTGCTTTGTGCGATAACGTGACCGCCCAAATCTCTGACCTCTCAGTGAGGCACCAACTGGTCGGAAATGCGGTGGTGCACAACCGGTACCTGCGGCGTGGACGCCCTACGTCCTTGCCCTCGACTAATACATCTATACATGTCAAATGACAAGTTAAAATTCAATGCAATTATCTACAAGGCATAAACCTGACCTCGAGACACTATTCATATCTGAAAAACATTTTATGCACAATGTCCATGCATTCATAAGGTAATCACCAGACAATTATTCAATATATTAATTCATAATCAACAACAAAATTTTATTTTAGAAAATTTTATTTTAAAAGATTTTATTTCATTTGATTTGATTTTAATTTATTTTTTAAAAAAATTTATTTTATTTTATTTTGAAAAATCTCGTGAACAGTGCTCATGAATAGTGTTCGTGAACAGTGCTCATGAATAGTGTTCTGGCTTGTTGGTGAAGCGATTGCCAATTAGCGAGTCGAGTGCACGTCGCCCCAACCTTAGCCTGCTTTGTGCGCACCACCGCGCGGCTAGGCCTGGCACGGCGCCGTGTCTAGCGCTGCGGCTCGGCGGGTGTCGCGGCGCCACGCGATCGTGTCGCGGCTCTGTATTGCCATGTCATAACGCGTAGTCGCCTACTCCTAAGCCACGATCACGATTTGTATCGCGACCTAGCTCAGCCAGCGCCTTGCCGCTATGTAAATGGTGCTGTAGTATCGTGCCAGCAGTGGTGGGGTGTGCGTGGCCTTTGGGTACTTGCACCCACTGCGCCCTGACCTTCAACTGTGACACGTCTGATTAAGTTGTATCGTGACTCGGATAGGCGATAGCCCGTCCGGTTTAAATACAGTAGATTTTTTTTCACTCACATTTTTTTTTTCATTTCAATTACTGGAAAACCACCAAAAATATATATAATAATTTTTTCATTTCCGATAAACCAAAATAAATTATTAAAATTTATTTTATCCATTTTTGAATTTTACACCTTTGTAAAACCTTAGAATTTTTTTTTTCTTCACATCATTTTTTTTTTTAATTCTGGACTATTTGCCCAAAATTTCTCGAACACCTAAGGTTACATTTTCTCGACCCTAGTGTTCAACATCTTCCCTATGCTATTCACTAAGCATACAATTTCAATCACAATTTATACACAACAACTCATGTTATGCACACCATTCGCACGTAAAACACTGTAAATGCGGAGTGTTCTAATCCTGTCCCGTGATTTCCTAGGTAATCACATACTTAAACCCTAACATCGAGCTTTACTAAGTTGTGATGTTCTTACACCTTATGACCATGACCTAAACCCAAGTCCCTCAAGTCCTAGGTATTCGTATACCTAAGCTCTACACTCTAAGGCAGGTGGCACTGGCTTGAGTCCCCCGAGCCACTAGTGCTGCCGTGTGCCTGGCTCACGATGCAAATATGAAGTTGGTATGTCGGGACTAAAGCGATGGATACACCCTGAGGCTCCAAGGTAATCGTTTACCTTAGCTCGATACTAGCTGTGGCACCCCAATCGGGGTGATAAGTTGACAATAACCCGGAAATCGGCTGCGGGAGATAATCATGGATGTTGGGTAACCCGACACTACTCATGAAAATCGGGCAGAGTCTCCTTTGTACGGGGAGCTCTACCCAAGGTACAAACCTGTCCCAACAATCAACTTATGACCACATCGGGTTCATATACAATTAAAATGAGTAAAAATGGCCACTTGGGCCTGCATTATGCTATGACAAACATGACTATATCGATAGTTCGAGTTAATAAATTACTTTTAATTCAGCATATATTAAAGTACAACATTCCTAATACATGTTATACAACAACATCAAAAACCCATAGTGAGAACTTCTTATAAGCATTGCTCTAATGAGTGTAGCCTTTTCGATCGCTCACGTGCTTGAATGGTGATCCCTCGGCGGGGTAGGCAAAGCCCGATGAGTGATAATTTTCTGCATGGGTTACTCTCCGTCTAAGTGCACATACATGACAAACAATCACATTCAAGCAATTTCATGAACCTACTCGAGATGTCTATATGACCAATCCATGTCCCGAGTCCTCACAGAAGCTCCCTCACATATGCACAAGCTAGAATGCGAGTAAAAATATCCAGTTTCAAAACAAAGCTTTTCTCTCGAAAACAAAAGCTTTTTGTTCTGAAAACCTCTGAGGATTCGGTAAAAATATTGGACTACCACTCCAAGGCGAATTCTTTGGATAACTATCAAAGCTTGATCATGGTCCTCATTGAAGTGATACGTTGGACGTCCCTCCCGAAGCGATTCTTGAAAATCTTCCTTGAAATTCCTTTCACAAACATTTTCATTTTTGTTCCATTTCATATCATGCACTCCTCCTAATATTCTATGTAGCATGATAAGAGAGTGTCTGAGTACATCTGCGTAGGGCGCATATGTGCCTGAAGTGCCATTGCGGTATTTTGGGAGTTATTGTTTAGAGATGAAATTGTGAGGGAAATGATAAATTTATGAACTAGGAATGTCGTACTAGAACAAAGGGAGTAAAATTGTAATCAATCCAAATGGTTGCAAGGCATAATCAAGAAGATAGTATGCCAAAATAAAAATATCAAAAGTTGATGTGCAAATATTAAAGTGATTAAGGAGCAGTTGCAATTAGGAGAAATATGGGATTATAAGGCCGTAGAATGACAGAAATTCATTTTGGTCTCATTTTCTACGTTAAAACGTATAGCAAGGAAAGATAGAGAAAAGAAGAGGAAGAAGAGGAAGAAGAGGGAGAAGAAGTGGGAGAAGACCAAAATCAGGTATGGAATCAAGTGTATTTTGATGTCTAGGGTTTTTGGTATGAATTTTTCCATGGAGATTAGTTGCTCCTTGTTCTAGGGTTTTGTGGAGAGATCACATTAACCCTAGAATTCTTGAAGTTTTGTGGGAAAAACCTTTAGTTAATTGAAAATTAAACATGGAATCCTCCCTATTTTATATGATTTTGGGGTGGTGGACCTTGAAATTTTGAATTCTTAGGATTTTAGCCTGAGGTTTGGTTATATGGTTCAAACCACCAAATTCAAGTGTTGTGAAGTGGTTTGGATGAATTCCATGTTGGTTCTTGAGGTATTATGGAATGGAGAAGATTCATTGTGAAGAAATATGAGTGAAGAGGGCAAAAAGAAGAAGCAGTGCAGGCAAAACCACGAGAAGTGGTCTGGAAGTGCAACGAGGTGAGATGTAGGTACCGCGAAGCGAGGAACGTCCCGATGCGAATGCCGAATGCAAGTGTCTGGTACCACCATACGAGAATGTGTATGGTACCGGTACCAAGCAATGTCTGGGTACATAACGTCCAAATGCCTAGATTTTTGTGTTTTTGTATAGTTAAGCTTAAATTCACACGCCGATTGTATAGGAACCTTACTAAATGATTAAGAGAGGCTCAAAGAAGATTGGAACTCAATGAAAAATGTAGCGTACCTCGCCGCCTCGCCTCGGCGATATTCATTGAGTGTGACTAAGTTCTATGAAGTATGTTAAGTTTATACGATTACGTAGGCGATTAATGTTTTTGCCGTATTCGTTTGAGTGTGTAGGCTAAAAGCAAAGGCGGGAAAGTTGTGGAGTCGTACTCAAGTTTAGTAAGCAGAAAGGTGAGTGTTCTAAACCTATTTTTTCAAATACTAGTGTATTATATAAAGCTGTTTTTTACATTGGTATTTAATGGTTTGATTATAAACCATATTTGAAAGGCAATGAGATTTAGCAAGCGGAGTAAAATGGTTTTGATTTTAAACCATATGTAAAAAACAAATAAGTAATGGTTTGATTTATTCAACCATACTTTTTAAAAGCAAGCAAGTAGAGTTTAGTAGCCAATGATGGTTTTGAATTATCAAGCCATATTGAACAAGCAGTGGTTTTGAATTATTAAACCATGTTTCAAGCAAGCAAGCAAGCAAGCAAAAGATATTTTCGAAAGCAGGCATAACGAAATCACACAGTTAGCGAGCATACGGTCGAGGTATTCCCTTACGTGCACGAGTGGTGTTAGGATATCATTCATGCATTTTAGAATTTGCGCAAATTCGGCAAACTTAGTTCATGCATCATGACATTTAAAGGAGGCGAGTGACACGTCTTTAGAGTATAGGGTTAGCAGCGTTAAAAGCCCAAATTATGGTGATAGAGGCTGAATTGATTAGCCATATTCTTAGGAAAAAGGGAATGGAGCAGGCTCTTCCACCTAGGTGATGCGGACCCCGAGTCGGCCGGCGAGGTCGATGCGAGAACCGCGTGTTCGCTAGAGTACGATAGCGGAAAGGCCTCGGTGGTTGATGATTTATAAGCATGTTTATCGGTTTGAAAATCAACCCTTTGGCGCGCGTGGCCGAGGCTCCGGGTGTTTGTTTTAAAGCAAATGGTTGAGCCCAGGCTCCCGTTTTTATTTTTAAAACAAGCGGTTGAGCCCGAGACTCAGTTTTATTTTAAAGCAAACGGTTAGACGGGCTCTACCGTTTTTATTTTTAAAGCATGCGGTTGTGCCAGGCTCAGTGTTTATAAAAGTTTATAAACTTTTAAATGAATTTGAGAAAAGTTTTAGAAACTTTTAAAGCCAAGCAGAGATTTAGGAAAAGTTTTATAAACTTTTAAAAGCGAAATTTGAAAAGTTTTAGAAACTTTTAAAAGCAAGCAAAGCAAAGTAAGCAAGCAAGGCTTGGAAAATATCTTGTAAGGAGAGTTTCTGAGTTTTAGATGTTTTGAAAAGCAAAACATTTTATAAAACGCTTCACTCAAAATTGTTTAGCTCATTATTTTCTTGTTTAAAACTATTTTGGTCTGAAGGGCACTCGGACTAGGGCGATTAAGTTCTCACGACTTTAGTATCAGTCTTTTGTAATTAATAATATTTTGTAAGGAAATGCTTTGAATTTGTATAGTGGAAGTATATGTATGTACATAGTGTAGTTGTGAAAATGTGTTGAACCTGAGGCTCTTTTGAAAGAATGTTGCTGGTTGCCATATTAGGAAAAGTGTAGAATATTATGCTTGAGGAATTGGAACATGTCCTTTATGCGTGATATCTTCTTGAGATTTTACCAAATCATAAGTTGGAAAAAGGAAAAATTTTTATATACGATTTTTATTGAAAGCAACACGGCCGCTTCCGCGGGAATTTCTAGTCGTTAGAGGTAGCGGCTGGGGATTTATTAGTGTATTTACCGCTAGTAGGGGTGGGGGTGTGTCATTCTAAGTGCTCTGTACGCCCCAATACCCTAAAATTTTATAATAAAAATTATTATATATTAGGTATAATTGGGCCAACTTGGGTATTTTTCTGGGAATTGTTAGATGAATATTGATTAAATGATTATTGAATCCGGAAATAAACCCAAGTGAAAAAGAGAAAATATGGAAATTGTAAAATGGGGACCTAAGGGTCAATTGTAAGTAAGGATTTATATGTCAAGTGAAATTAGGAGAAATAAATGAGTAAGGGAAAATAATAGGAGACTTAAATGAAGAATAATAGAGAAATGAGGACCTAAATACAAAAGAAATAAAGAAAAAAATCAAAGGAAAGGACATGTGGCATGTAGGAAGAGGGAGAGCTTCCTCCTTTTTAAAGTACGATTAAAGGTGATCCACAAAGAAAAGGAAAACGAGAGAAAAGAGGAGATATTTTAGAGTGAAGCTCTCGCTTCTCTCTAGATTGCTTGATCGGACCATAGGTCTCCGCGAGAACAAGAGGAAAATCCTTCCTCGTGACAAGAGATGCAAGTAGAATGAAATTGGGGAGTTTCGATTAAACTCTGGGAGGTAGGTCTTCTCTGCTGATTATTTTCTACCCTAAGGGTTGTGTGGTGGTTATCTTGCCTTAGGGAATGTTTGGTTCGTATTTTAAACCATGGGAGGCTTCTGCCACATTGTGGTGGTCTTGCTAGCCGGACCTTAGAGCCTGATTTTGGGTAAGAAATAAAAGGATTTTGGAGAGTGAGTTCTTCTAGTAAATTGTAAGCGCCATCGATGAAATTGATGTTAGGAGCACGAATTTCTCAATTAGGACCTATGTAGGCCCGAGTTATTGTTCTTTTCTTGAGGTCATGCGCGAGGTCGGCCGGACCTCGTGCGGCGAAGTCGACGAGACCTCATGCGGCCCGGTCGGACGCGTGCAGCAAGTCGGCCGGCCGCCGTGCGTGAAATTCAGCATCGCCGTCGATAGAGGTCAGCCAAACCTCATCTGTGGAGGTCGGCGAGACCTCATGCGGCGGAGTCGGCCGGACCTCGTGCGAGTCGGCCGAGACCCTCATCCTGTGGAGGTCGTGAGCCTCATGCGGTCGACGAGACCTCATGCAGCGGTCAGCAGACCTCATCTCGGCGAGAAGGTCAGCGAGACCTCATCGGCGAGCGCCTATTTGTAAGGGTTAGCGGACCCGGCCCGGGGTCGACTCGTCTGGTTGACTGCGTGTGACCTCGACCGGAAGGTCGTAAGCTCACCGTCCCGAACTCAGGTCGGGTGTTCTTGGACTGTATGGAAAGCTCATTTAGTCAAGGAATTCATTCATATGCATAGGAGGATAGAATATGTCAGACAAGGTGTCAGACCGAGTTTCTGAGTCGGTCGGCTCGATCAGTCAGCTAATTTGGGTGCCGACTCGTGTGACCTCGCTTCGAAGGTCATGTAACTCCTTTGTGCGAATTAGGTTGTTGTTCTTTGACTCTATGGAAAGATCATTGAGTCAAAATTCATTCATATGCACGAGGAGGATGAGAATATGTCAGCCAGGGTGTCGGACCAAGTTTCTGCAGGGTCGGGTCGGCTTAGTCGATCCAACAAATTTGGGTGTGACTACCTATGACCTCCCCAACGGTCATAACTCCTTTGTCAGAACTCAGTTTAGGATGTTCTTAGACTCTATGGAAATCCCATTGGTCGAATCCATCCCATATAGCTTGTTGAGGTGGAACTCATTAAACTTTGAAATCAATCCTAACCAAAAATACTAGTACCGCAATAATAATATTGTTCTTTAATGGTTTGGAATAGGAATTTGACGGAGAAACGGCGAGATTGAGATTCCAAGGATTGGAATCAAGTGCAAGATTTTTGGGTTTGTTCTCACAGGCACTCCTATTCCTTAGTTCAAGCTTTTGCATGTTTGTTCTAAAAGCATATTGAATTGATTTAATTGATTTGAGAAAGTGATTGTGAAATGGTTGCATATAAAAATTGCATGATTAGCCAAGAAATAACCAGTTTATAAGTGTACATATTGTACTATATTTTCTATAAAGTTTGAACGCCCTTAATAGAATGTTAACCCGTTTAGTTAAGTATTAGGATAGATTAATTTATACCAATAGGGGTCGAATAAGCGATCTTGCGAACTATTGTATTGATGTGTCTCCGTCAGCTGACCAATTTGGGCCGTATTAGTAGTGTTCACTATTTGATTGTTTATAACGGTCGTGGCCAGCGGGGCAAATGCTGTGTTATAAAACCATTTAATCTGCGGCTGCTGGCCCGGCCCGGGCCGTGCCGGTGACTACGATATCACAATATGCTCCGAAGGCATGGGATGTTCGTTAAGGGCGCGAATTGATTGACATAGCGGGTGATTTTGGAGGCGAATTGAATTACGGGCGGGCTGAATTTGTGAGCATAATTGAATTGATTTAAGATTGTGAAATATTGAATATGAAAGTGTATTTTTGGGATGAACAATGAACCATAACGAATTGTATATAAAACAAGTATATGTATTGTATTTGCATTGATCATCCATAAAGATTGAAAGTTTTGGTGTTAGAATTGCATGATTGGATTTAAGCGGAGGCGGGGAATGGATTTGTAGAACCACTAAGCATGAAAATGCTTGGCGTATTGTTTACCAATGCGCGGTAGAGTGATAGATAGTGATCGAGCGGACCCGAGATCGGAGCGTCGGAGTCATAAGAAGGAAATTTCGGGTATGCTCAGGCATGTGCATTCATTCCATGTTTTCTTTGGATATTGATATTTTTGTAAAAACAATTTGAACTCGAGATCTATTTTTGTAAATCATTTGAAAAGGCTTGAATCTGCCTTCATTGTAAATGTATTTTGTTAAATGTTTATGGGCTTGCCCGATTTTTATGTCGGCCGCCAGATATGATTTTGGTGATTGAGTGATTTTAGTGGCATCTGGACTCGGTTCGGATCCATGAAAGCGGTCGGTCGGAAAGGGTCCCATGGCTTTATTGGTATCAGAGCGTCCCCGGGGTTTCGGTTCGGATCCGCCAACCGGGTCGGGCTAGGCTCGGGGGTCGCCACAACTTTATTGGTATCAGAGCCTAGGTTTAGGCGGTTCTACAAAACGATTTTGAAATTGTTTGTAAATGATTATTAAATTGTGTATGCAATTCATTGCATATAAAGATGACATGACTCACGGCGTGGATCTTCTGCTTTGGTCTTATGGGATAAGCATGGACCAGTTCGACTCCCTTAGGGTCGAGGATGACCGGGGACTCGCCCCGAGAATAGTCTGCTAGTGTGGAAGGTGAAGCGAGCATCCCATGCCTGATGAATGAACGAGCGAGTGGCGGAATGCGTAGTGTCCCATCTGCGGTGGTCAGAGCATTCTGGCCAAGACAAGTGAAATTATTCAAGCGATCGACCATTGAGAGAATAATGAGGTCTTGGAGCTGTAGATTTTATGGGAAAGATAAGAGGATGAGCCTTACATGGCGAGAGAAAATTGGCTCGAGAGAAGCGATGATGCTTGTCTTAAATGCATTGCTGTAAGTTGGAATGTGCGACCTCATTACTACGAATGAGGCTTATCGGTGGTGGGTTTAGTGACGAGGACCGCACCATCGAGAGAGGATTACATGGGAGTTCTTCTTGGATGAGTTCAAGAAGCTTCTTGTAGGTGCCTTTATCCCGAACAACATGAGGCGAGAGTTTCATAATCACGAGTAAAGACGGATGAGTGTGATCAGATATCAAAAGAGAATTCACCTTTGTTGAGCAGAAATATGCTCTTAGAGATACTTGTGAGTGAGGAAGAAAAAGTGTTGTAGGTTTGAAGGCGACCTTAATGACCATATTCGAGCCAGTGTCACGACATTTTTTCCATGAGGATTTCTCCAAAGTGTGACATGTGCATTGAATGTGGAAAGAGTAAAGAAGGAAAAAAGAGAAAAGATAAAGACGGAAGAAAATCCCGGTCAGTCCGATTCGCAGCTCAATGAGAAGAAATTTAGGGGACCCTGGGGTTCAATCTGACCAACTGGCTCGGCTCTGGTAGAATACTACTCTACGGCGTTAGTTGCGAGTACACGGGAGTCCTTCTGAGGAGTGGTTGCTCCCCATTGCTGATAACAGGAGAAATCATAAAGGAGAATGTTGGAGACTACAGGTGCTTATTTGATTTGTGGATCTAAGAGCATAAGCGAATGTTGTTAAGGCTGGTTCATTTCTGACACCAGGGCCAAGGTACGGCTTTAGTGGTACAAAAGGCGACAGGAGTGTTTGCATCGCAAGGTGTTAAAGACGAGGGACCTGAGCTTTGAGTGAGCAAGATGGTCGTGCTCGGCTAGGCATATGCAATGAAACGATGGAAGATCTGAAGCGTTCCGGATGTGATGTGATAATTTCCAAATCTTTGATCTTCTTTGTACATGCATTGATTGATCCGGGTCAACCCACTCGTATATTTATAAGCCAAACCTGACTTGGGTAAAATTCTACAGAGAGTGGCAGATATGACATCTTGGTGATGGCTTATTTCGACCATAATGTTGTGAACATAGTGTATAAATTGTCCCGTAAAAATACGAGAATTATGAATTTTTAGGAGATTTGGTTGAGTTTATCATTCGGGGAGTTTGATGTGATATTGGGGATGGTGGTTGTCTAGACCCATCAGCGATAGTCGATTGTAGAATGAAAGAGTAACCTTAAGAACAAGATGAAGATGATAACTTTCATCGGTGAGAGGTCAAATCCCCACCTATCTAATGTGATATCGCCACCTTTGCTAAACTGATAGTGCGAAAAGGATGTGAAACCTACTTGGGTTATGTGATTGATGCGGTAAAGGCAAAGGCACAGTGTCAGATATCCACACCTCTTGTTAGCGACTTTCGGGCGATGTTTTAGGAAGAGTTACCAGATTGCCCCATAGGGAGATTGAGTTTGCTATTGACGTTGTACCGGGTGCCACGCGGCATCAATTACATCGTCTGGGGAATGGCTCAGTATAGCTAAAGGAATGAAATTACAGTTGTAAGAACTGCTAGAAAAAAGGTTTATTCGACCAAGTGTATCACCATGGGGCTCCATGCTTTTTGTTAAAAGAAAGATGGTACACTTATTTGTCTTGATTCTGAGACAATTAGGCGAGTTAGCGGTAAGAATAAGTATCGGTTGAAATTAAGATCTTAGATGTGCATGGAACGGCGTTTGGGGCGATATGGACGATATAGGTTCTTGTAATGCCATTTAGTTGACAGCTGCTCGGCGGCTTTCATGGACCTAATGAATCGTGTTTTAAAGATCGTATGTGGATCGGTTTGTCGTAGTGTTCATAGGCGACGATACGGTGTATTCAAAGATCGGGAAAGTCATGACACACACCTTCAAGTAGTGTTAGAGACTTTTGAAAGGCAGCTATAACAAGGCGAGCAAGTGTGAGTTTTGGAAGAATGAAGTGTCTTTCTTAGGCACATGAAGTATCGAAAAGAAGGAATTGAGTAGATCGAAGAAAATAGAAGTGGTTGTTGAGATGGAAGCCTTTTTAGAAATGTTACGAAGTGCGTAGTTTCGCAGGATTTGCGAGGATCTTCTGAAGATTCGTTAAGGGGTTTTACGTGATTTGCGTGATAGCCCGGTATCGAGAGAAAATGTGAAGTATGAATGGAGTGAAAAATGTCAAAGAAGTTTTGATAAGTTGAAAGCATTCTTAGCAGAACTCAGGTTCTTATTCAATGGAGCTTGCGGTAGAGAATATGTGATTTTTAATTGATGCGTCGCTAAATGGACTTGGATGTGTCCTAATGCGAGAGGAATTGAAGTGGTAGCATGCTTCAAGACCCCGATTGGCTAGCATGAAAGGAACTGCCCCACGCATGATTTGGAATTAAGCGCAATTGTATTTCTTATTTGAGAATTTGGAGACATTATTTGTATGGAGAAAGTGTTCATCTACACCGTCGTAAGAGTCTTAAGTATTTGCCCTCAGTAGAGCTTAACTTGAGAGACACGGAGATGGATGGAGCGATAAAGATTATGGCTAGTGATTGATTATCACGGGAAGGCGATGTAGTGTAGGCGCTTCAAGTAGAGAATCGTCACAGGCAGCTTGATGTTGAATGCCATTTGTCATTATATGGCGATGATGCTATCGTGGCGAGTTGATAGCAAGGCCAGAGTTTGGTGAATCGTGTGCTAGAGGCCTGAGAAAGATGAAAGAATTGCTACCCACGATAAATCAGTTGGAAATGGTAAAAGCGAAGTTCCTGATGAGCGAAAATGGAGTTTTGTATTATAAGGATCGGGTTTGTGTACCCGATGGTAATGATTTGAAATCCATACTTGAAGAGGCACATGGTGGATCTTTGCTATCAAGGTAGCACAGATGTATGTATCGAGATTTAAAAATGTCGTGCAGTGGTCGGAATGAAAAGAATGTCGAATTTTGTAACCAAGTGTTTGGTGTGTCAAAGTAAAGGCGAGCATGAAGTTCCTTCAAGATTATTGCGACTGACCAGAATGCTAGGGTGATGGAATTAGAATCACCATGGATTTTGTGGTTAGGTTACCATTGACAAAGGAGAGGCATATTTCGGTTTGGGTCGTAGTAGACCGATTGACCCAGTCAGCTCACTTCCTACCAGTGAGAACCGACTATTCACTTGACAAGCTAGCAGAGTTGTATATCAAGGAAATAGTTCGGTTACATGGGATTCTTGTATCCATTATTTCGAGCTAGAAGTCAGAGGTTTGCTTGAATTTTGGGAAAATTCTGAGAGGCCTTGGGCACTCGTTCGAATTTGTTCTAGCGTTCCACCTGACGGATGGACAATGCGAGAGAGTGGTCGGATTAAGAAGATATGTTCAGGGACGATGACCTTGAGGGTAGTTGGGATCGTCACATTGCTTTAGTTGAATTTGTGTACAACAACAGTTTCCATTCAAGTTTTGGAATGGCGCCTTATGAGGCTTTATGGGAGAAAATGTAGAACAGTTGTGTTGGGCCGGAATTGAAGCGAAAGGAAAGTAATTGGTCTAGGCTTGATCTGAATTTGAAGAAAAAGTGAAAATTATTAAGAAAGATTGAAAGGTGGCCCACCGTGAGCTGAGAATCCTCTCTTAGACATGAAGAAAGATGTCGATATGAGATCGTGAAGAATGTTTTTTGAAAGTATGGCCTTGGAAGAAGGTGATGAGATTTGGGAAAAGGGCAAGTTAGGCCCTAGATTTATTAGGCCATGAAGTGATTGAAAAAGTGGGTCCGATGCTTGCATAAATATTGGCATTACCTCAGGACTTGGAGAAGATCCATGATGTGTTTCATGTGTCCATGCTGCAGATCTGCGTCGGACCGAGTCACATGGTCTCTTCGAGACAGATTGAGCGAGCTAAGATTTGACGTATGTAGAAGAGTAATTAAGAGATTTTGGCTCGTGAAGTGAAAGAATTATGGAATAAGAAGATTCCGCTAGTCAAAGTGCTGTGGAGAAACCATAAGACTGAAGAAGCCACTTGGGAAAGTGAGGAGATGATGCGGCAGCAGTATCCGCAACTGTTTGACTAAGGTAATTTCGAGGATGAAATTTTTTTAAGTGGGGAAAGTTGTAATGCCCAAAATACCTAGGAATTTTATAATAAAAATTATTATATATTAGGGTATAATTAAACTGACACAGGTATTTTTCTGGGAATTGTTAGATGAATATTGATTAAACAGTTATTGAATCCGGAAATAAACCCAAGTGAAAAAGAGAAAATATGGAAATTGTAAAATGGGGACCTAAGGGTCAATTGTAAGTAAGTTTATATGTCTAGTGAAATTAGGAGAAATAAATGAGTAAGGGGAAAATAATAGGAGACTTAAATGTGAAGAATAATAGAGAAATAGAGGACCTAAATACAAAAAGAAATAAAGAAAAATCGAGGAAAGGACATGGCATGTAGGAAGAGGGAGGAGCTTCCTCCTTTTAAGTCTGATTAAGGGTGATCCCGCACGAAAAACGGAGAAAGAATATTTTAGAGTGAGAAGCTCTATTCTCTCTAGATTGCTTGATCGGATATAGGTCTCCGTGGCTGAGGAAAATCCTTTCCTCGTGACAAGAGCTGCAAGTAGAGACAGAATCGAGGAGTTTAAATGAGCTCTAGGAGTGGGTCTTCTCTGCTTTGATTATTTTCTACCCTAAGGGTTGTGTGGTGGTTATATTGCCTTAGGGAATGTTTGGTTGTATTTTAAACCATAGGAAGCTGCCACATTGTGGTAGTGCGCGCTAGCCGGACCTTAGAGCTGATTTTTGGGTAATAAATAAAGGGATTTTGGAAGTGGGTCCTTCTAGTAAATTTTAGCCTCATCAATGAAATTGATGTTAGGCTTTGAATTTCTCAATTCGGACCTCTGTAGACCAAGTTATGGTTCTTTTCTGCGGGGTCATGCGGCGGAAGGTCGACGGACCTCATGTAGCGGTCGACGACCTCATCTGTGGAGTCGGCGGACCTCGTGCGGCGAGGGTCGACGGACCTCATCACCGAGCGAAGATCATGGTTCATCTGTGGAGGAGGTCGAGCGGACCTCGTGCGGCGGGGTCAGCGGTCATGCGTGGGTCGGCGGGACCTCATGCGGCGAGGGGTCAGCGGACCTCATCTGGCCGAGAGGTGGCCGGACCTCATCTGTGAGATCAGCGGACCTCATGCGATGGAGGTCGGCCCGGACCTCGTGCGTGGTCGGCGGACCTTATTTTTGTAGAGGTCGGCCGGACCCGGCCCGGGTCGACTTATGCGGGAGTTGACTACGATGCTGACCTCGACGGAAGGTCATAACTTCTTCGTCCGAATTCCAATTCGGGTGTTCTTGGACTCTATGGAAAGCTCATTTAATTAAATAATTCATTCATATTATTAAAAAAGGATAGAATATGTCATCTTAGGGTGTCGGACCGAGTTTACCGAAGGTCGAATTATTCCGGTCGGTCGGCTCAGTGGGTGTGACTACGTATGTGGCTAGCGGAAGGTCATAGCTCCCATACGTCCAGGAACTCAGGTCGGGTGTTCTTTGACTCTATGGAAAGCCCATTGAGTCAAGAATTCATTCATATGCATGAGGAGGATAGAATATGTCAAACCGAGGTGTCAGACCGAGTTTACCGAGGTCGGTCAGCAGTCGATCCAACTCAATTTGGGTGTGACTCGTACTTGACCTCCAACTTCGGAAGGTCATAACTCCTTCGTCCGAACTCCGTTTTGGGTGTTCTTAGACTCTATGGAAAGCCCATTGAGTCAAGAATCCATATTTATATAGCTTGTTGAAATTGGAACTCATATTAAACTCCGAAAATCAATCCTAACCAAAACTACTAGTACACACGAATAATATTGTTCTTTAATGGTTTTGGAATAGGGACTGACGAGGAGGAAAAGCCAAACTAAGATTGAGATTCCAAGGATTGGAATCAAAGTGAAAATATTTTTGGGTTTGTTCTGAGCTCTATTCCTCAATTAAGTTTTTGCACATCATTTGTTCTAAAGCATATTGAATTGATTTAATTGATTTGAGAAAAGTGATTGTAAAATGGTTGCATATAAAAATTGCATGATTATTGAAAATATTGTTTTATCTGACGTACATATTGTACTATATTTTTCTATAAAGTTTGAACGCCCTTAATAGAATGTTAGCGTTTAGTTTGTATTAAGGATAGATTGGTATACGATAGGGGTTAAATAGCGATCTTTGCGAACTATTGTATTGATGTGTCACTCCGGTCGGCGGCCAGCGAGGCAGTATCGGTATTGTTCACTATTTGATTGTTTATAACCCGGTCGGCCCGTGGAGACGTGCTTGTGTTATAAAACCATTTGATACCGGCACTAGCGGCCAGCGGGCGTGCCGTGACTCACGATATCTGTATATCGAAGACATAGATTAAAGTGCGTTAGGGCCTGCTGAATTGATTGGCACTGTGGATGATTTTGAAGTAGGGTGAATTGCGGAAGCGAACTAAATTTGAGCATAATTAGATTGATTTGAGATTGTAAATATTGAATATGAGTGTATTTTAGGATGATCGATGAACCGCAACGGTTGTATATAAAGCAGTATATGTATTGTATTTGCATTGATCATCCATAAAGATTTGAAAGTTTGAATTGTTAAATTGCATGATTGGATTTAAGCGGAGCGGGAGATGGATTTGTATAGAACCACTAAGCATGAAAATGCGCTGCGTATTGTTTACCAATCGCAGCGGTAAGTGATAGATAGTGATCGAGCGGACCCAGATCGAGGAGCGTCGGAGTCATAAAGAAGGAAATTTCGGTATGCTCAGACGTGTGCATTCATTCCATGTTTTCTTTTAGATATTGATATTTTAAAAACAATTTGAACTCACGAACATCTATTTTGTAAATCATTTTGAAAAGGCTTGAATGCCTTCATTGTAAATGTATTTTGTTAAATGTTTATGAAACGCGATTTTGTAATAACCGACAAAAATATGATTTTAATTGATTGATTCAGTTTTAGTGGCATCCCGGACTCGGTTCGGATCCGCCAAAATGGGTCGGGTCGGGAAAGGGGTCCCACAGCTTTATTGGTATCAGAGCGTCCCCAGGGTTTCGGTTCGGATCCGCCAACCGGATCAGGCTAGGCTCGGGGGTCGCCACAGGCCCAGTGCATATGGAATGCATGATGCCAATCCCAAAACTTTCATGCTAAGATATTCACATGCATATATAGTAACATATTTAAATCACATAAATCATGTTATGCAAATTTTCACCGTGATACACGAAATTAGCTCATGGGCTAATTAATATGCAAACATTTCATTTTGAATCCCTTACAAAACACATTTCACACGAGAAAATCTTGTCACTATTCACATGAACAGTGAAACCCTCGGGTTACTGATCACAACCACCAAACTTAGGAATTTTCTCCACTCGGTTCAAAGCTTTTGGGACTTGAATTCTGACTAAAACAGCCTCGAACATTCTGTAACATTAGAAATATACCCTAGTAGTTTTCGACATGTTTAGAATTATTTTGTAAGTATAATTTGAATGTTTCGTGGTTAAATGAGAAACATGGAAGCAGAGACCGAAATTTACAAGACTTAAGGATAAAATTGTAATTTTACTTGAGGCATAGAAGTCATAAGATGAAAAGAGCATGGGTTAAAATGGGAATTATGCCTAAGTTGATTTGCAAAAAGAAAGAACCTAGGACTAATGCAAAAATGAAAACTTGACCCAAAAATGGGTTTTGGTAGCCAAACATGGCCTAGGATGGATGTTGGATTTAAGACCAAATTTGGTCTCATTTTGGGGGAGAAAAAGCTAGTGAAGGCGAGAAGAAGAAGGGAGGAAGAAGAAGAGGGAGGAGCGAAAGGTATGGAAACTAACCTTGAGTATGGAAATCATGAAAGTGGTATGGATCTATGAGATTTTTGTATGGATTCTATGATTTTGGTATGGAAACTAACCTTGAGTATGGATACAGTATGGATTATATGGATTTTGCATGGAATTGTATGGATCGCGTAGTTCTTGTAGTAGATCGTGTTTATTGGGTTGTGGGTTGTAAGAAACCTAACCTGAGAATAAATTCTTATGGGATAAGAGTGAATCCTTCCTTTGAGGTTGGATTCAAGGTTTAAGTTCAAGTATTGAGTTAGGGTTAGAATAAGCCCTAACAAATCTTGTCTTGGTTTTGTGTATGGTTATGACCCATATTAAAAGATGATTTGAGGAAAATAGAGGTTATAAGATAGATATGAAGTTCTAAACCACCATTTCAGATGAATTTGGAGTGGTTTTGATGTGTATATGGAGTAGTGGGTTGATTTGGGTATCAACATAAGGAAAAATGGAAGAAAAACCCACATTACGGGCAAGAGTCGGTATGCAGAAGTGCAGTGGGAGAAGTATCATCGACTCTGGTGGTGTTTGTTTTCTATTTCGACCAGCGTTCGTATTTTGGCCATAACTTACTCATTTCTGATCCGATTTGAGTGATTCAAGTTGATGGTTAAAATAGACTTCAAGGAGAATCAAACTCTCTGAAATAGGTACCTTCAAATTCTGAATCTAGGTGGCCCAAAAATTCACTCAAAGTGGGGCTATGTTCAAGCCAATTTCTGGTTCAGTTTTTGAACATAGTGTAGTCCCAGGTTGTTTAGGACGTAACTTGAGTTAGGTGTTCGATTTGGGTGATTCAGTTGGAGGAGAGCCCTTATCACCTTAGATTTAAAGGAGTACAAAGAATCAATTAACCAAATATGGAGTCAAGACAACGGAAAATGGAGGTATTCAAAACTGTCTAGAGTGTAAAATCGATAAATTAACTAGTTTGGCATGAAAATGCCATAACTTTAGTTGGATGATCGGAGTTGGAATGATTCCAATTTCTAAGTAAATAGATTCATAGGAATAAGAATCATGAATATGATATGAATATAGGATTATATGATATGAATATATGATAGACATACCTAAATGAATAGATAGAACATACTAGGAACTCATGATAGAAATGCATAAATCTTTTAGACGATAGAAATAAGTAAAAGATGACCTTTTGAATGTGTATGCGTACCACGAATGATATATATATATATATATATATATATATATATATATATATATATATATATATATATATATATATATATATACTATATATATATATATGAATATATGAGCGAGTAAATGAATACACGAGAAAAATATGAAACTAGGAATATGGCTACGAGATATGAGCGAATACAGATTAAAGTAATGATAATATATATTGCATAAGCAATCATGATAACAATAGTTATTCATGCTTATGAGATATGTACAGAAAATGTAATAAAACGGATTGCGTATCGACCAAGTAGAGGATAGATTGGCGTCGCGAATTAGAAGAATAAGTCTGCGGCATTTCGATGTCGGTGGCCACAGAAAGGGTCACCCGCAGCGCCGCCGGGCCCTTCATAGATGGTTATTGTCTTGAACAATGATAACAGCGCCTTCGGCCCCTTTATAGATGGTCATTGTCTCGTACAATGATAACCGGCGCCTCACGGACAGCTATAGACGACTGTTTACGTACAGTAGATACGGCGGCTAAGCCGTAGTTTTATGTATCCACTTCTTTGGTATTTACAGGCATGAAAGTGAAAGTGATATGAAACGTATAACATGAAAACAGTTTATGAAATTAGTACAAGTATGAATATGGTAAAGATCTGAGTACTACCGGTACCTCGTACATGTTACGCGTAAAGTACCTACGGGTACCTCTGTGTCACGTGCAGGAGTACCTACGGGTACTTTGTACAAATAAATGTTACGTAGTACCTCTGGTGCTTGTATCAGAAATCTGAGTGCATGTTTGCTAATCTGAGTATAGATACGGAAATACAAGTCATTAACAGGTAAAAACAGAGTATAAAATCGGTAAGACAAGTATATGCTTTCACGTAAGACAAGTATAAGATACGAAATATAAGAATAAGTTCGAGTAATACAAGTATAAGTTCAGACCGGGATATGCTGTGAATGCGAAGTATAAGATACGAAGTGCCGGTATAAGTTTTGTAGTACTTCTGGGTACTCTAGGTATATAAGGATAAGTTCCCTTGATACGTTATGCGATTCAGTAATATCTCTGTAGTACCTACGGGTACCTCTAAACAAAGTGTAATCTCCATAGTATATAATTATAAGTCCTATGGTATAAGTATAGTTTTGTCATTACAAAATTTGCCTCGGTATGACGCATAAGTTATGTGAACTCTACGGGAATGCGAGATGAGTATTATAAGTGCAGTATGTGGATAAGTATCGAGTTTGTGAGAAGTTCAGAGCATAAGTCAGATATATATGTCCTTTGGGAGACTGAATAAGTAAGCGTGCGAGACAAGCATAGTATGTGTCTACGGGAATTGGAATAGAATAAGTCACATCGTATGTAGATCTGAGTAAGTATAAGTTTGTTATAAGTATAAGTTCGGCTCAGTATCTGAGATATCTGAAAAAGCATAAGTTTGTTACAAGGATAATTATGTATGTAAATGTGTTATATGAATTCATGAAGATTCTGATAATTGATACTGTTATATGTTATTTGTGATTCAGTATAAATGCGTAATATACGTATAGAATTATAAGATATGTTTTCCACCCAAAGCGTAAAACTTAGTACGGGTTTTTCTTAATCCATGTAGGTACGAGAGGAGGACGTCGCGATCTTGCCTCTGGTAGAACTGTAAAACCAGAAATTCCAATTTTTTGGAAAAAGAATGAAAATCGTAATTTCGGTGAGAAAAATCAGAATTTATTACTACAATATCTCGAAGGGCGAAGCGGATTTCATAGGTTGGAATCATCTTGTGAAATCTAGCTACCACGTCGAATTTCATTGAATTCAGAGACAGTCGGGGTTGACACGTTTTTCGAGGCATCGCGGTTAGTCTTTATCAAAACAATTTTCGATCTCGACGAAGTCGCATATAACATGTACTCATGTCTTTATAAAGTGGTATGAGTAGAAAGGATGAAAATGGGCTTGTTTAGAGATAGTGCAGAGTCAAGCGGGAAAAGGGGCATAATGGTCGTTTGAAAATGATTAAATGAGAAAAGGCAAAGCATTTCCGATGGTATTTATCTCTACAATTCAAAAAGGCAAAAAAAACGTGAATTGAAGGAGGAAGAAGATGCAAAAGATGGAAATGGCGTTTTTAGAATGAGAAGGTTGGGCTTTTACCACATAATCGTGGGAGATCATTGCCGGAAGTCGTGGACGAAGGAAAGGCTAACTGCGGAGATACCTACGCATTAGGCCGCCAGGTTTGAGAGTTTCGACAAGCCGGAGAGGTAGGGGTTCTCACTCTTTAGGTTTTATTCTTTATTTAAGTACTTTGTTAATGTTTGAGTTGAATGAGGCTGAGTGAGGGTCGTTTAATCGGTCCCAAAATCTTGGGACAGGCCCCGTATAATTTTGAACCCAGGTAAGTGCGGCAGAAGTAGCCCATTCACGGCTAGATGGGTTGTTAATTGTGCATTTATGTGTTCAATGCATGCTTTGTGATGTGTATGGGCCGGAAATGGGCGTGGCTTGGGTTCTAAAATGAGCAGATGATTTGATAGGTGGACGAACGATGGCTTAGGGTTTTTGCGCCATATGAATGGTGACCTGGCTTTAATTTTTTGTGTGAAAATGTGTTTAGTCGAGTAATTCAAGTTGAATCGCTCGTGTTTGATCATTACTTGTGTGTAATTTTGATGTATGGAAATGTGAAATTACATAACATGTTTGTGTGATTTAAATTATGTGAATATATGCATGATTATATATTTTTCGTGTGTTATTGAACTGAAATGGAATTGGCATCGTGCATTAAAGCTATGCCTTTGAGGCGCCACAACGCGATAGGAGTGAGTGCATGAGGTGATTCTTGAGAGAATGGTTTCGGAGGGTTGTCTAAAAATAATAATGATCGGAGGGTAGTCCATATAAAAAATATCAATCGTCGAATTATTTGATTGATATACATCGGAGTGAATCCGCTTTATATGTCGATCGTCGGGTCATTGATTGATATATATATTGGAGGATTGTCGCGAAATAAAACTAAGGTTCTCATCACGTGGCTTGGCGGGTGTGAAGTCGAGGAAGGACTCGGGATATGAGGTGATCAGTTAGACATTTAAAGTAGGGTCATGCATTTGCTTGAATGTGTGTTTATTTGGAGCATTGCATATGCGCAGGCGGAGAGTAGCCCAGCAGGTGATTAAATTCTTGGCGTTAGGCTGCCTGTCAGTGATCTTATTTTGCAGTGCAGGGAGTATCTGAGAGGCGGTTCATCATAGAGCGTTTAGAAGAAAGCTAGGAATGTGGCTTTGATGGTTTTGCATGTGATAGAATGTTTTTCGTTTTAATATATGTGTTGTATAAAGTAGATCATTAACTCTTGTAACTATGATATATAGTTGGGATGTTTTATGAGTATGGTTATGAGCCCCAGTGGCTGGTTTACTCGTGTGATGGATTATATTGGATGAATTTGGGATATATGTTGTGAGTATAATGTAGGGGCCCCGAGGAGTCATTTTTACTCGGTATAGTTGTATATGAGACCACAATGTGATGCATTGTGTATAATGGAACCAAGTTATATACAAATTGTTGTATTTGGTAAAGAGCTCGCCGTACAAAAAGGAGACTACGCTCGATTTCGTGAAAATTGTCAGATGCTTGGGCATCTACTAAACCATTAAGCGGGTTGACGGGTAGTCAGCGGACCCGAGGAATTTAAGGCGTCACCAGGGACGGCCACACCCGTGGGGTTCATGTTATGGAGTTCCGCGCTCCCGATCATGTAAATGTAATGTATAGTTTTGTATATGTAAATGGGACTTAGAACTGTATGTATATGACATTGTAAACACCACCACGGTGGTAGTTTTATTTTGTAATTTTGTATATGATATTTTGATTCTGTTATAAAAGAAAAAAAAGAAATCAGGTAAAGTGTCCCAGTTCGGTCTCACGCCTCGGAACCCGGTTCGGATCAGCGTCGGGTCGGATAGGGAATCGAGAGTGTGTGATTCTAACCATTTACATGTTTATTGGCAAAAATTAGCATAAGTAGGAAAGATCCCTACCTCTTGGAGTTGTCGGACTCGGCGAGTAAATCTTCTGCTCGTAGCCCTCGCCTCGTGAAGCGAAACTTTCTTACCATTTCAGTCAGTCGAAGGCTCCCGATTGATAGAAAATATTGAAGGAGCTCATTCTCTCTCAAAAAATCGAGATCTCGATACTTGCATCTCCACTTTGTAACACGTTTTTTTGTCTTTTTGAAGAAGATGAAACAGCTTTATTCAAATACTTTTGTCTCATTATCATTTACAATTAATAGAATTCCCAATGTGTCCATTTTAGATTTTTGACACTTGGCTATTTATCCCAAGCGGATTCATTTTTATCGTGTTCTGTCTTTGCAATGTGTCGCGAGTACGTATGGTAGGTGAGCTTTGTCGCGTCACGTATCTCTTAAACCCCGTTTCGACCTTTCGACATGGTACCTCAGCGATGAAATTCAGTTGTTGGTCGACTAAGTCGTCGTGGTAGTTAGATTTGAGCGGTCCAAATAGTGAAATCTGTTTCTTCATCAGGGATCTAGAAAAATTTGATTTTACGAATGACCATTTACCATTTTCCAAAAATTGGAATTTTAAGGTCTTACCACGCCAAATAGATTTTCGCGAAGCAGATTGGATAGTGATATCAGTTTAAATCGTCCGGGATTCCGAAACGCGAGTTCTACAGCCCGAATTGTATGACAATTTACACCATTTGCCATTTTTGAAAAAGTTCAAATCTACCCAGATTTTACATTTTCGTGCGGGGACTCAAGATTTGGACATTGAACTCGTGAAGATTTCTTTTGCCCAAGAATGCCGCAATTATCAGAACTCTACCACTTTTACACGACAGTCATGACCCTTGATTTGGCACTTTGCGAAGATGAGCTTTTATTCAGTTAAGGTCTGGTTATCGTATCATGACAAACAACGAACCTCAATCTCATATCACTTATACCCACAAAACCAGTCTCCTCTTTGGAAACTAAGGCTGCCCCCATATATATCATACTATTTCTTTGGAGGACATGCATAGGATCCCTCCCAGTCCATACTGAATTCGAGATGCCCAAAATTGTAATCGAAATTGAGACCATCCATGTGCTAATCTCTTGTGGAGGAATCCAGAACATATTTTGACAGCAACATTGTGAACAACAACCCCACATGTATGGGTCTTTTGTTGAAATATTATTCTCCTTCTTCAATCATCTCAACGAGAATGGATCTCGGCTCTTGGTACCATAAGCTTGGACAACGTGAAAATGAGAAATGCACACTGCCTTCCCAACTCATCTATTGTTCAATAGGGGCTAGATTTTTGTCAGAGAATGGCAATACGTAAAGAGGAACCTCATACCCAACTCCCCATAGATGGTGGTCCCTAAGTATGTAAGTGGATTCAATGACCCACTAAACCCTATTATAAATATAACTTATATTTAGGTTTAGGGTAACAAAAAAAAAAAACTATTTTCAAAGGAAGATAATTTATCTATCCCAAATCTGAAAAACAAAGGCTTGGATTGATGCTTGAGTCGCTCTGCCCAGTCAACCTTAATCGGTTATTTAACTAGAAGATTAGCGGATCGGTTACATTAGTTAGTAATTTTATTTTTTGCTTTCGTTGCATATGAAATCATAGATTTCTGGATGAATGTCCTGAGATTCCAACATCCATGGATGGTTAAAATGCAACTTGGATGGTGCAATCTTTTAAGACTCTTACCAAGTAGGTGTGGGTCGTGTAATCTGAAGCCTTGGCCCTTTGTGAAGCACTTCATCGAATCCTCCAATTGTCGTTAGGTAATACTATGCTTGAAATGAATTGCAAAGAGGTGGTCACTTGCATGTTCTTCTGGTAGGGCAGATGTCTTTGAATATAGGTGTTTAATATAGAGGCGTGGTAAGTCTCTTCTATCCTTAGTAGTTTTTCATTAGAAGGCAAGCAAACGGGGTAACACATACTCTTGTTAGAGCTGCCTGTTTATACGCTAGAGGCTCCGCCATGTCTTGTGGATGCCTTAGTTTTTTATATGAATTCTGTTTAATATTTCCTCCTAAACGGGCTTCCGTTCAAAAAGACAAATAAAAAAACATCAGCCATATGTTATATTTCTAGTTCCGTCTAAAATTACACGTTACCTTGTTGCGATAGAGATTTTTGAGTCAGAGTCATCCAAGGAATAAAATATCGATAATTACGGATATATTGGTATTTAGTTTTACGGGATGTCATCGAGAAATATCGGTAAATATGTAAAATGGATATTTTGATAAAAATAATTAAGCGAATTATGATATCTTTGAAATTCGCTAGAAATCTTTGTTGAATTATAAAAAAAAGCAATAAATAAGTAAATATCTGACTTGTGAAGATAATATTCATTATAATTTATCGAAAAATTACATTACAATAGTCATTTAAAACCAAAATGAAAACCGATGTGACTTTATTATATTTTTTGATGAAATAATTCTATTTTAATGAAGACAATATTCATAACAAGATCTTCAAAATATTGAGATAAATTACAAAGAAAAAATAATTTGAGAGTCAAATGGAGCTTGAATGTGTATGGATGGATTTGTAAAAAAATTGTATGATTTTAGAGGTATTTACTTAAATTTTTTGATCAAAATAGTAATTAAATTGTTAAAAAATGCATTGTGATTTAGTGCAACGTTTGAATTGATTTAAAGTCAAAATAGCCAGATATATCTCTAATATTTCGATATTTTACTAATATATCTCCGATATTTATCGATATTTTATTGATATTTTCGAAATTCGGTAGCATCGTGTGTAAGATATAGTCTCGAAATTTCACGAAATATTAGAATTTACGATATTCGCGGTACCTGATTTTTACGATCTTTCTTTGATTTTTGGTTGTTATCGATTATTGATATCGTTTGGGGCCTCTTGGAGTAACTGATATCCGACCAGTAAAAGCAATTTTGCTCATAGAGTCACCCAAGGATGAAAATATCGGTTTTGACGGATATATCGTACTTAGTTTTACGGATATATCCCGGATATATGAATATATCGATGGATATTTTACGTAAATATCGATAATTAAAATTATTTAAAATTAAGAATATATTTAAGTTACTTATTAAAATTATTTTAAAGCATAGAGAATGATATCAATTAGATTTGATTTTTTTACATTCTTTTCCTATATTTATATTTGTTTATAAAATTTAAATGATTTTTATTAAAATATATTTAATTAAATAAATTATTTTTATATGATTTATACAAAATATTTTATTCAATAGTTTTTAAATTTGGAAATTGTAATAACAACATAGAGAATACAATATTTTATATATTTTATATTTATATTTAGCTATTATAAATGATTAAAATATTCATAAACTTATTAAAATATATTCATAAATTAAGAAAGAAGACAATATATTAAAATTTTTGTAATATATATTACAAGGGCATCGCTTAGCACAGTGGATAGGAGGTTGAAGCGCTGTATTTTTAGGCGGGGTTCGAGCGCCAAGCAACAAATTACCAGATTTTATGCACGATGAGCAGTGTGGGTTATGAACTGATGAGTGAGCAGTCTTGGGTCGTGAGCAGTGGCCAAATATTTCGGGAAATATCGGAAAAATCGATAAAAACCGATATATCGTAGAAATTGTGAAAAAAATAGATAAAAGCTAGAAATTTGCTGTAATGAAGCATTCGGAAGGAAATATCGTGTCGGCGTTAATGCGTCTGCACGAAATATCGTAGATATTTAGATTTTGAACCTTGGAGTCACCCACTTAGTATAACCAAGCAAAGCCCGATCTCAAATTTCACATGTGAAAGGCTTGTCAGAGCCAATCCATGATGGTGTGATCATATGCATTCAACAGCAGATTCACCCACATTATCTACTAGAAATAAGGAACCCCCCCACTCAATTCCATCCCTTTCCCACACCCAAATTTATGTTTCTAGGGTTTCTCTCTTCGACAAAGTCTCTAACCCAAAGGTAGTTATCACTAGCGATTTTTTCTTCATATTTCAACGATATATAGAAGTCTCGAGTTCTTACAATTTGACCATAGTCATAATCTCATTCTATTTTTGTGAATTTTTAGATTGTTTTTTTTTCAACCATGATATATATATATTTTTCTTTTATGCGATTCTTTGAGATTAGCTTCTGCAAGTTCAAACCCAGTTGTTGTTGCATGCTCGTTTAGATAGATGTATGCCTGTGTAGAAATGTAATTATTGGTGGTGTTGAAGGTATACTGACGTATTGGTACCAGCTGTTTTCCTTAGATGCCTTATTCTAGGGAAGGAAGGTGAGTTCTTGAATTAAAAATTTTCTGATGATTTTGTGCATTTTTTTTTCACCTAATTATGGATTTCTCAGAGTGGTGATTGTGCTTCTAATCTAGATCTGTTTCACCGGCCAACTCGGGTTCACCCATTCGGGGGCGACGATCGAGGTCAAGGTCATTGTCGAGGTCTAGGAGGAGTCGCTCTAGGTTTGTGATGATTATTGTACCATCATATTTGTTAACCTTCCGCTTGAGCGAATCAGTCCTAGTTGTGTATGTGGTGTTATATGTAGTATGCGGTTGCTTGGTTCTTGGAGGAAAAGTTATGTGACGTTTGGGTTTGTTGCTTTGAGTCGCGATTCAGTAGACGCAGTTAACCCTGGAAATAACTTGTATGTGACAGGTTTTGTCAGCAAGAGTAAATTCCAGCGATCTTGAGAACTATTTTATGAGTGAGGAAGGTATGAGGACCTCCTGAATGTTCTTTTAGATGTGTCCTGGAAATGAATTTGCCATTACTTTATAATGATCAAAGTCTGATTGTCCATTGACTTAATTTGGAATCACTAGGATTAGGCTAGGTATAGTTCTAAGTGATTTTCCATTATTTAGATGATTTTGAGTATTGAAAAAAAAGAAAATTGATTGTAAATATTTCATGGCATGATGGCAATTTGTTGATTTAGGTTCTTGAGTGCCATCTGGTGACAGATCCTCGCACCAGAGAGTCCCGTGGATTCGGTTTTGTCACTATGGATACCGTTGAGGATGCAGACCGCTGTATCAAATACCTTCATCGTTCTGTGTTTGAAGATTCGCCTCATCACAGTGGAAAGAAAGACAGTAGCTTCTGTGACATGGTTCAATTGGTTATTGTTTTTGAAAAATCCTAGGACTCCAGTTATATATGTATATTATCGTTTCTTTTCCCTTCTATTCACAAAGTACTGCTCATTTTTAAGAAATGTGCATGTTGCCTGATAAACTTTGGCAGCAGGTCTGGTCTCTGTAGCTCCATCGAATTCACAACCTAAGCTCTTAACAGTCGAACCTACCCCTTCACGATATGAGCTCTGCATCGACATTCCAACACATCAATTCAGTTCGTCTATTTTGCAGAGGGCTGTATTACCTTTTTACAGCATGGGCTCTGCATCGACATTTCACACATATCGTTCAGATTCGACTATTTTTGCAGGGCTGTATTCCTTTATTCACTGCATGAGCCCTGCATCGACGTCCAAACTCATCGATTCAAATTCGACTATTTTGCAGAGGGTTGTATGCCCTTTATTCTTTTTCTTAGTTAGTAACAGTACCTGACGTTCTTGTTTTTCTTTTCATTTTATGTTCTGGATAACTCTATAGAGATAGTGGACTACTTGTCCATTGCGCCTTTTATATTTTGCTTGTTGCACAGAATAGTTCCATATCCCTATTATATGAAAATTAGGTAAAGTAAGGGTCAGGAAAAAATTCAGCCTTCAATATGGTTAGGCTATATAAGCCAAACTACTGCAAGTTTTGTGCTTTTTTATCAAATAAATTCATGAAGAAAATCATTGTCTAGTGGCAAGATCCATTATTCTCCTATGAACTTCTTGCAGCTGTATAATGGGGCCACCCACGATCTTTTGTTTCCAGTATGTTGTTGGGTTCGTCTAATCGCCAGGATGTTATATTGTCCATGCAGGCGAAGCGAATCTGTGGGAGGACCCCAACTCCAGGGAAGTATCATAGTCTGAGAGAGAGCAAGGAGTAATTATACAAGAATTCTTTATGCATTTATCAATGCACTGAGCTCATTTATAACTGTGTTCAAAGAACATCAGGTCAGTACTGGGTTGCATCTGAAGTGTTTTTTTATTCTCATTTTGCGACCAGGAACTGTAAGTTGGTGTAAAACTCATATTCACTTTCAGATGCCTTAAATTAATGTCTCCCTTCAAATATATAAACATTTTTGTGAAAAAACCGTGGGTTTTGCCAACCTATGAGAACTTGGAGCCAAATGCAAGCTTTTGTCTTAGTTCTAGTTGGATGAGTGAGCTTCTTTAAATTATGTTGTATATCTCAAAGTTCAGGCATTTCACACTCAATCGTGAATCAAAGGTCAAGTTCTAGTGTTATTAAAAAGCTTTGCTGCAATACTGCACTCTACATTCCCTTTATCTTGTATCGTAAAATACTTGTTTTGGGACAAATGTCAGGACAGTGGCCGCAGAAAATCTAGGAGCTATTCCCTGTCGGCGTGAGATAGAATTGAGCGTGGAGATCACGGTCCCCATATGGCAGGAGGACCGACGACTACTCCGATTCCACAGGAGGCGCAGGAGCGCTCGTGTCAGGGTCAGTGGGACTAACCTTGAATGAGAGAATCAAAACCCCAAACTATTTTCTATCTCAACTCTTTTTAGTGAATCTTACCCAAAGTTTGAGATTACAGTTACTGCTTTTCTTTTCTTTTTACTTGCCGTTTGTGTATATTAAAGGTATATTTCAACATCACATAACTCCATCAGATGCCTTCCTTCCTGTTTTTTGCAATAAGAAAAAGGAAAAACAGAACCTCAAATTTAGAAACATTACGGTGGATCTCTCAATGAAGTTGCCTGCATGTGTAAATCAGGCCAACTGTCGCCATGAATTCTAATTTTGTGGTTGTGGCCAAAAGCAGACCCTGGAAGGGAGCCATCATACCTTTCATGGTGGTGGTGAACACCAATTTAACATGATTGGACGGACTAAAAGGGAATATAGAGAAACGGAGAATAGGGGAAAATTAGGGAAATGGGAAGAATAAATAATACCAAGTTGGGAGGGAAGAGATGGGGCCCTCTGCACTTTGAACCAAAAAATCTCAAAGCGGGATTTTTATTTTATATTTTAATGTTAAGGATTTGAAAGTGCGCTCCAGCTGCAGGGGGAGCGGACTCCAAATCAAATTTCAACTTTATTTAATTTTCCTTTTTCTTTCTGTTTTTCCATTTATTATTTTATTTTTTTGGGCTGACGTCTTTTAGGAGGAGGTACAGTACAACACTTGCGGATAAGATCAAACAGCTGGTTCTCTGACACGTGTGCGTCATTCCTTCTCCTCTTTCTAGTTACCGGTAGCCGGTCACCCCCACCCCCCAAGTCCCCACAGCTCCTCTCTTCTATCGGCTTCGCTCGCTTGGCTCCTTTTTTTCCTTGGCTTCCACTCTTTTCTAATGACGCAAATGCCCCACCTCTTGCAATTGGTAAG
Organism: Tetrastigma voinierianum; assembly: GCA_016808115.1. Lineage (NCBI taxonomy): Eukaryota > Viridiplantae > Streptophyta > Magnoliopsida > Vitales > Vitaceae > Tetrastigma > Tetrastigma voinierianum. The sequence continues at coordinate 132,118 of JAEQBH010007012.1, forward strand.
TGGAATGGTTCTATACTAATTAATTTCTATTTTATCAACATTATTAAGTATAAAATTACCTTTTTGAACTCGAAAAAAAAAAAAATTGAACGTATTTTATATTATGATTAATTACTCATTCTCCTTGATTTTTTAAAATATATAAATCAAATGGAATATTTATCTGTTTTATTTTTCATATTAAATTAATATTTTTTAATTTAATGACCTTAAAAAACACTCTTAATAAATCTAAAACAAACGAGAAATTTAAAAATAGGGATTCTAAAGGATATTTGCTTATTACTTATTTATTTATTTATTTATTGAAAACAAGTAACCTTTTTTTTATTTACATTTTTATGAATAGAAAAAAAGTATACATTAATACTTGTTTGTTTGCTGTTTTTTAACACAAAATTTGAAAATATAAACAACACCATTTGATGTTTTCTAAAAATATGAGGCTAGGGGGATTTTGTTGTTTTTTCAAAACACAAAAAATAAAAATCAAACAGATTTTTAATGCTTTTCATAACAAAAAAATTGTTTTAAAAAACATGAACAAAATATTTCCTTGATTTTTTTCTAAATAAAAAATAATAATATATTGATTTTTTTCCTTTTAATATAATAAAAATAAATCCATCATTATTAACTAGAAGCGACTCCGTGAGTTCTTCATCGAATGTAATCTTATGCCATTAAAATGGCTGTCTGATAATGAAAATTATCTTTCCAGCGAGAGGTGGCGTCGAGGTGACGAAAATGTCGTCACAGAGTTTTGGGATGGCTGTATTTGGTAAGCTTTGGAAGAAATTAGAGGTTCTGAAATAACGGTTGGTGGAAATTTCTTTGTTCTTTCAGCCATTTATATTCATCCTATATTTGGCAAGTTTAATTATATCTTTTAATAAAAAAGCATTGAATTATTAAAATGATCGTTTTTGCGCGCTCTGGTGGAGCCCAAGCGTTAGAGGTGTAATGATGTTGAGATTGTAAAATAGCATTTGACACCCTATTTTTGGCAACTCCCATTAAAATTGCTCTAAGTACTATTCATTTTTGAAATTGATTTAGAAATGAATAAAGAAAACAAACACTACCAAGATCATACTCAACTTAGATTTCTCCTTTAATTTTTAATTATTATTGTTAGGCTTATCGCTAATAAAAACCCATCTTCTTAATTTCTTATTGTATCAAACCCCATTTGGTTATAAAATTTTCAAAAAAAAAAAAACAGGGCCAAGGTAGGAAAAGGAAAGAGAGGCAAACTTGTAAATTTGAATGTGAAAAATTAAGAGCAGGGAGATGATGAGTGAAGAAGCGAAAGCCAAATGAGAAAGATTAATAAACGGCTAGAAAGCCGGTGACAAAAGAGCGTGGCTTGTACGGACAATGGAAGAGGCCCAAAGTCGTTTGCATGGCAGTTGGTAAGCATTAAAGAAGAAGTGGGGCTGTTTCTGCTTTCTCCTTCCTCCCATCATTCTCTAGTCCTCCCCTCATTCCTCCATTTGTTTACTGATAGATCTGCTGTTTTTGGTTCCGGAATTCCGGTTTGGATCCTGAAAACCCCTGCTTACGTGCTCTTGACTATCTACGCCCCGTCACATTTGCGGTGTTTGGGTCAAAGGTATAGTGGTGTTGCTGTGATTTAGGTTTCTTCAAGTCTTTATTGAATTGTGTGCAATTCATTGGGCTTCTACCAGTTTCATTTTGTGTGTTTCGATCTAATTTGGTTGCCCTGGAAAATGTAGGGGAATGAGGGAATCAGACTTTTGATGGTTTTATTTCCCTCTGAATTGGAGTAATTTTCAGCTCTACTATGGGAAACAAGCCCCAAAGTCTGTTTCATTTATTTTCCTCTGGTTTCTCAGCAATCAAGCATGTTTTAGTGAAATTGGGACGATTTTGACGCTTATGTAATTGAACTTGGTTACTTCTTCAAAAGATTTATACCAAGTTATTGCAAAATGGGGCAGTAGTGTTATTTTCAATTGGAATTCAGATGGAAGATTGGAAGCCCTTTTTTGTTGTTTCATTCGATGTCTAATTTGGTGGAAATTTCAATATACTGGGTGAAGAAAGAGTTTTATTAAAGTGTGTTGAGTTCAATCACAATCACGAGGAGCTTTGACGAGTTAAAGATCTTAAGCAAGAAATTGAGAATTAATTGATACTGAGTTCTGTGTTTCAGGTATGATGATATAGTGTGACTGTAACTTCAAAAGAGGTTTAATGATGGCCATCGTTTTCGAATGACCTCATTTATTGTTGCGGATCCAAGTCCGTGAGATTGCAGATTCCACTTTCTTCAAGCTTCTTTGCATTGGACATATTCGGAGATATTCCGGGTCAGTGTTCAAGGTCCATTCTCTTTCACTTTAACTCTCTGGCTTTTGGTTGTAGGTTCTGAATTTCTTGATAATTTATCTCCCGTTGTTCTTTTTCCTTTTTTTTTTCTTTTTTTTTTTTTAATTTTAATTTCAGGGATTCCAGTTGGAGGGCGTTTCAGAAAATTTCGTTTGCCTTGCAACTCAGTATGAACATAAGTTAAGGTTAAAGTAATGTGAGAAGAAACCGTTCCTAAAGGAAGGTTCT